>NDGM010053403.1:0-13072 GCA_002564305.1 Octomys mimax | reverse complement strand
GTTTGTCTATTAGGTAATAGCAGAACATAAATCTATCTATCTACAAAATATACTTTTCTCATTTTAGTCTTGGGGATTGAATCTAGTTCCTCAAACCTGTTAAATTTGCACTTTGCTATTTAGCTATATTCCTACACCATGAATGTATATTCTTTTTTTTTTTTTGTATTTTTAAGGAAGGGTCTACAGGGTGTTCAGGGTCTCACTATTAGATGGACTCACATGATCTGCCTATTTATAGTCTCCCAAGAGCTGGGATTGCAGGTGTGTACCACCATGCCCAGTCTCAGTGACCATCTCAGTGCGCCCTGCGGACAGGGCCAGCATGGCCGGGGTGGGGGGAAATCAAAGCTCTGGCCCCTGTACCTGCTTGGAGGTGCTTTAATCTGCTGAGATATTTGGCCAGTCCTTAAATGTATATTCTTAATAAAGACAAAAGATATTTTTTTCCTGCCATGTCTTATTTATAAATTTTTCAGTTATGTTTTCCTTCTCCCTTGAACTATGTTTTAAAATATCTGACAAGTAAAGTTTAAATGTGCTGTACGTAAGTGTACCATGTGATGATTACATGTGCATATAATTATGTAACGACTTTCCTAATCACTTTAGTTACACTCCTCAGCACTCATGTTGTATGGTAGCCACCCTGCTTCAGCTCCCTGCCTTCTTCCTATCTTCATGTGTTTCCATAGCTGCCTGCCATCGGTAAAAGTAAGGACAAAACTGAGAGACACATGCCAAGTCAAACAAATCAAATAAGAAAGACAGACTTGCACAGCATAATCTCCCTTACATGTGAAATCTAAAAACATCAAACTCGTAAGCTATATGAAGTGGTGGCTGCCAGCCTTTGGGCGTTATGCAAAACAGAGATGTTGATTAAAGTGATTCTTGGATTTTCAATCTTGAAGTCTTAATATCAAAGGTATTTGCTTAGAAAATATTAGGTTCTTCGTAAACATTTATTCATTAATTGAAAAATAAAAAGAATGGTAGGAATAGAGAAAAACTCAAAACAAATCCCACATAATAAGTAAAAATAATTAGAATTGACAGTTTTTTGAGTGAATAGCTTAATGTAATATTTATCTTTCAAGACATGCATATCAGTATATTTCAGTAACTGAATTTTAAGACACGAGTTTCTTGTCGAGAAATCCAATATTTTTAGAATACTTAAGATCTAATTTTGAAGTGAGCATCTGGAATGTTGAGGGTAAGAAGTTTTTCCGAGTCTGTGACATTTTAATTTATAAATTAAATCAATAAAAGAAGGGCAACCGGGTTTGTTAGCACAAAACATCTATATGGTTGATATTACAGCCTGAAAATCTAGTTGAAGGGAGTCACATGTTAGGAGTTCCAAAAATATTTTGATAAACCACTAAAAGTGGTGCCTCTTCCTGAATGTGCCTATAAATGGTGATCACAAGTTTATACTTAGAAACGTATTCAAACTTTGTATCTAAATATATATTCCAGTATTTGCTGAGAGCAAAGAGAGAGATGCATCAGGTCAAAAGCTGGTATCTACCATAACTTGAATAATCTTTTCCACAAGATGCTTCCATGGTGGCCCCGAGGCAGACACTGTGGGGATGCCCTGAGACAGACTATGGACCTAGGAAGGGGCCTCAGGGGATAGGACACCACTTGATGAATGGGTACATGGGTGGGAATTGAATCAAGTTAAATGGGAGCTCCTTCTAATCTCTGATACATCTAGTGCACCTCGAAGGTCCAAACAATAAGATTACTTAGCCAGTGATTTTATTTAAAATCATCCTATTGGTTGTGACACGCTAGATGGAGGCATGCCCAAATAATGAACTGAAGATTAAAAGACCGCTCATGCTTGGGAAAACAAAAAGTCTCTCAGCAAGACCACAATGTAGTCAATCAAGAGAAATATAAAATACTAAGTGAAACAGGGTAAAACATAATGTCAATCAAAGGGGCTGGCTGTGTAAGAGCCTGCAGCCTATGCAGAAGAAGCCTGCAATTCAGTGGGTCATTAGGTTGTCAGCTACAAACTGATCCTCCACACAAGGAATAAATATCATGTGTACTTGGAGGCAGAAAGGGGAAAGGGTATGTGAGGCGACAGTCCTGAACTGATGCCCTTCCACAGGAGCAGACTGGGGAGGTTCCAGGTAGGTAGGAAATTCATCTATCATGTCGAGAGAAAGATTAATTCACAGTGCTACAAAAAGTTATAGAGCTAGGCATAGATAGTGACCCACTTTTAATATTTGCTCTTTGCAAACTGTCTGACTGTTAAAGGGGTGATACACAGCCCCCTCTCCAGGAAGATTTTTCACCTTCCAATTTAATGACATCTTGTTTTTCTCAGCAAGATCACCACTACCTGGTAGAAATTCATGCCTGTGCATAAATCATTGCACAGGGAGGATGTTTTGAAGGCTAAGTATCCGACAGCACTTACAGTCAAAATTCCTAGTTTTCTCCAGTGCTCTAACAAGTTCTCACAAATTTACTCAATGGAATGAGGCTGCAATAAAGGATTTCAGCAACATTAGGATAACATTACAGAATACACAGTTTTTCTCTTGAAAGGTCACTTGGGTAGAAATTAAGCCCATAAAATTACTCTAAGTGATTTTTTCCATTTTATTCAAGATTTTATAAAGTAAATTTTTTTTCAATTAATTTGGCTCACAATAGCAAAATCATTTCAAAATGAAGGATAAGGGGCTTTAAAACTTGGAATAATAAGAGGTACACACCAGAGGATTTTGCAGATTCCTATCCCTCATGTGTGTCAAAGAGTTCTGATTTTGTAGTTTGAAGTCAGAACTTGGAAACTTATTTTTCTCCCAAACACCAAGATCATTATTCTGCCAGGCACCAAATAAACAAGAGATGAAAGAAAAATGAACCTGAAAGGTGGTAGTGCTGACACTGCTTGGGCAGTAGAAATGGAATATGGAGGGCTGGAGGGGGAGATTTCTTTTTGACTAACCAAAAACTGCCAAGCTTATCTTTGATGGGAACCACGTTCTGCACCCACAAGAGAAATCAAGAGAGTATAGGATCATGATGAATCTTATCTTGGGCAAAATCAGTGGACTGACAGTGCTGGGGTGTGTGGAACTGACAGAATAACATGCCATCAAATGTAACATTTCCTGACAATTCCGGAAAGGAAAAGGCATACGGACACTCAAGTAATTAGGTTATTTTTCTAAACAATCTTGATCTAATATATTATTAAATTGCTGAAGAAAAATTGTTTTAAACTTAGCTTTCAAGGGGGAAGAATAAAATGTAAATCCATCTTTCTAAATATTCATTCAGAGTAGTTAAAATTAAGCCTCATTTTTCTCTGTCTCCATTCTAAGTTAAAAATAAATAAATAAAGCAAAATCACATTTCACTACATGCCCTAAAAGTGATTACTTTGTCATTTTCACTTCAATGGGACACATACACCAACCACAAAAATTTACTAACTAATGTGTTCAGAGACATTTCACAACAAATACAATGTATTTTTACTTATGAGTACCATCTGCAGGATTTCAAGCATGCAAAATATTTTGACGCTTCAGGGAATTTTATATAATTGATGCTATATGTTTTTCTGAGAATGGTTCAAATGACTGACTATGAAATGTCTGCCCAGTTTAACTCACATTATTTCTTTAAAAACAACATCCCATGACTAACCTTACTTTATAACCTGCTATGTCACCAGTTTTCTCCTGCTTTATTTCTACATATCCTCTTGATAGAAAAAGAATACCAAAACAGTCCCTACAGTCAATCTAGGCATGGGATGGCTTCAGACCAGCAGCATGTGGCCATTTCTCCTTAAACTTGAATACAGAGGTTCATCTTCCCTCCCCGGGGGCTAGACCCTCTCTCAGGACAGGAGCCCGTTCTTCCTGTGGGTGTGGGAGCTACCCAGCGTCTCTTTCAAGGCTGCTCCCGCTTGACCCAGAAGGCATCTGTCTAATGACCCCGACTTACCAGAACCTTCTGGCAGACTGGAAGCTTTCTTGGAGCCCTGAAAGAGGAGCTTGGATGGCTGTCTGTGGCGCTGAGCCCTCAGACCTAGAAATGAGAATGCTTTGTCTTTTCACTGAACCAGCTGAGATACCTACTCGAAGGTGATGCACATCACACTTTTAAAAGAGGCAGCTCCATGTGATGAAGCTACATCCTGCGCGAGCAGCCCCCAGCGAGAAGTGCCAGAGATGGAAATCGCACGAGGGGAGCAGGAGCCCACGTGATTCTCAGTCAGCCCTGGGGACTTTTCTCAGAAGGAAGGACTTGTGAATGAGTCGGGTGAGCTGGAGGCCAAGTTGAGAGCAGTGGACAGGGGAAAATCTGCTAAAGGGGTCTGGATAGGCTGCACCCCACTGGAGAACATTTTCTCTACTACTCTATTCACCCGTGAATTAAGCCATGAGTTCGTGAACTTCAAAGGCAGTATCTACAACTCCACAGCTTTTCCATTACCTTTTCTGTGGCATTCATTCACGTCGCCACGTATTGCATTAGCTCTGTAACTGCGTGTGGGGGGCGGGAGGGCGAATGAATCCGCAGACTTGGGTCTGTCTGCTCCGTTGCCCGAGGGCCTCAGATGCGCTTCAAACGCGGAATGTAAGCTGCCTTACATAGGACCGTGGGAAATGACCCCACGTGCACAGAATTAAACAAGTAGGGAGAGCAGCTGTCACAAGGAAAAGCATTTACGTGGCTTGCGTCGCCGCTAAAGAAGCAGGAGACAGCAAACTGGGGGATCAGAGAAGCGGGCTCTTCGCCCCTATGACACTGCCTGCTAGTGGCAGATCTCAGAGCTAGCCTTCAGGTTCTGCCTCCCTACCTCAGAGGCCTATGCTTTTGATCAGAGTTGTCTAGCTTTTCATTAAAATATGCCTGAGAGACTAAGAAGAAAATTTATCATGTAAAATAATACATTAAATAATTCTACCCTTTTATCCTCACCAATTTCAACTGAAAAATATTTTCAATTGGTACTCAGGTAGACAAAACAGATATATTCATATATTTAATTTTCTTATAATATATAGCTATTTGTTGTCAAAATTTCTAAATACTACCTACAAATGACTGCCTTGGTAACCTTATTGACTATGTATTTGAAGATCTGTTAATGAAAACTGGTAATTTTGATCAATTTTTTGAAATTTCTAATCAACAATCTATGAGTTAGAAAATGAAAGATATTTTCTAAGTTGAAATCAAAATGTCTAAGAAGTATCAATGACCTTTAAAAAGTCCAATAATTAAAGACAGTTACTGATGAACTCTGGGAAATTTTTAGTGGAAGCAAGCTAATTATTAAAGAAATTGGTTTTGCTACAACAGTGGGTTCTTCTTGTGTAGCCAGAACATACAACTGTTTCCATAAGGAAAGAAACACATATATTTTTATTCATTAAAAAAAATCCAGGGATTAAAGAAAGGTGAAATAACCCAGGTACAAATAAAATATAATTAACACTGTCCTTATTCAGTTATTACACAAAAGTTACTAATCGCTTTTATATTGAAAATTAAAAGATAACTGATTCTTTCTGTCAAATTTATATATGGAAGTCTAACTGTAATGTTCTTGTCCATCCTGATTTTTGAAAAGTATGATGATACAAAAGGATAGAAAAAGAACGTCCAGGTTTCACATAGCAAGCTGTTGAGAATGATTATAGATTTCAAGAGACACACTCATCTCAGGTGTGATTTCTAAATTCTTGACTGACTTTTAATATTCTAGTTTATGATCCTCAGAAGTCAGTCCGCAGTAACAGAGCCGAAGAAATCCCAGCCGCGTGCTAATTTAAGAGCCGGCTTTGGTATCAGGCTCATGCTCCATTCTTCTTGGAACGGAATCAAAATCTTCAAATTCTTTTTCTGAACACAGTAATATATTGGCACTGTGGGTACTTAGTTAGCTTTTAGAGCTTAATACAGTAAAGTCAGAGAAAAGAATGGTCTCACAAATCTGTATAGCATTCGGGCCCAGGCAAAATGAGCCACTAAGGGAACGTGAAATAAATGCACGAGCACACAGCACCCACACAGAGCACAAGGGCCAGAACCTGCGTATGTTGTCAACTCTTCCTAACACAGAACTTAGCCACGTAACGCAATCAGCAAAGCTTGCCCACACATCCCAGCCCCAGCCCCCAAGCCATTTGGACTTAATTCTGTAACATAAAGCTTATTTTTACTTTTTCAAAATATTAAAAGCTTAGGGCTGGCCAAAGAGCTCAACGAATTAAAACACCTGCAAGCAGGTGCAGGGGCCTTCCATCCACCCCTGGCGCATACTGTGATAGCAATTAATACTGGGCGGAGTGGCACATGCCTGTAATCCCAGCTTTTGGGAGGCTGTAAACAGGTGGCTCATTACAAGTTCAACCTATTAGTGAGACTCTGAACACCCTGTAGACCATTCCCTAAAAAACAATAAATAAATAAAATTAAAAACTTGTTCTTAATGTTTTTATAAAAAAGGATGTCTTTTATTGATGCTCTTTGTAATCAAGTGTATTGCAAATCTTGAGAATTCAAAGATCAGAAATACTGGAGGCAGGAAGTATCTTGGCTCATCTCATAAAAAAATGGAAATAACACATAATTATGCATTTTGCTGTTAGCAGTGTTGGTGTCTTCTTCATTTTCTATATAACTCACAGAAGGGATAGAGGACTATAGGAGATTTATTAATGACCAGTTCATAACACCCGGACTAACCAAATCGGCATGGAGCTGGGTGCGCAAGGCCCACCTCAGGACTGCTGCCAACAGCATAACGCTGAGCTGGAGGGGAAGGCTGGCTGCTGTTGATCCTCCCGCGGAAGGTTGTCGCGCCGACCTTGCTGAGCTTTCCTGAACCCAGCTGTTCTCATCACTGGAGGAGCTCACTCAGGCCCTCACCGTCACTGAGGATGGCTGCCGTTCTCTTCGGTGCAGCTCTGATTCTTACCTCGAATGCTGCTTCCTGGCTCCAGGGCAGATCCCTCAGCCTGGCGGCACAGATTCTTCATCCTGCTGGGCAGACTTTCAAGCTCCTACCATACACTTTTGTTATGTTTTCTGGGCAGGCCCTGAGCCATGTCTCCAGCCTCCTAGGGCAGATCCTTGATCAGGCTTGGATGAGACATTGCTGTGGGCTTGAGGCCTTCAGCTGGACTCATGGAGGACACGGCCATGGCAACCAGGCCCACAGCTGGATGCTTGGGGGGTCTCTTGTGCATGGATAGATCTCCTGCACTCTTCTGCATCTGACTGTTTGGGTGACTACCATAAAATAATCCTAATAATTATGTATTAAACCTTTTCCCATATAAACCCTGAATACACCAATGCCTCAAACATACAGGGTTTACTAGCACTTTTAGAGTTAAGTGATGATTTTCAGATACTCTGTCATCTAAATGAAAATTATGTGATTGTAGAATTCAATATCTTATTTTTATTTTAATTGACACAGTTATAAAACTTTACAGCATGGAATGTTTTGGAATATGTATATAACTAGCAAAAACATGCATTAACTCACATATGTTTTTGCCCAGAAAACACTTAAAATCTATTTCCTTAGTAATTGTGAAGTGCACAGTATGCTGTTGCTAACATCAGTCCTGATGTTCTATAACTGATTTCCTGTCTGGCTGAAATTGAGCGTCCTTCGCCCTTGTCTCCTTATGCCACTCCCCTATCTGTCTCTAACCCTTGTGACTACTCGGCTTTCATTGGCTCAAGCTCTTTCGATTAAAGGGATATTTAATCTTAAATAAGACCCTTTGAAGACTTAAAGAATGGTGCAAGGGTTTAAAAACTTGTCTTTGAGATCAGAAACGTCTTAGGTGCCACATGGTAGCTGTGAGATTTCAGGGGAAATCATTTATCTTAACTTCAGATTCTTTATCTCTAAATTGACGATCACAATAACTAGCTCATAAGCTTATTTTACAATAAAACGAAATGATGTAGTTAAAAGAGAGTGCTTAGTATATAAATGCCCCCTAATTGGTTTTAGTCTGTGGGCAAACCACCCCGAATGTTCCTAGTCTCTGTGAGTTCAGACACTAAGCAGAACCAGCCTGATTAGTACGTGGATGGGAGAATATAACTAGTCGCTGCTCTTATTTTGCTTGAAATGATGTAAGTAGAATTAGTAGGACAGACACTGCCAAGCATCTTGGAGTGAAATTTATCTTCTGTGAGGTTGCTACAGTTACCTACTGCTGACCTAATGCACAGGGTGAAATACTCTGACCCACCCAGCATTGTCATTGCTTACTTCTATTTAGATACAGCCTGTAGAGGCGATGCTCCAAAGAATCAAAGAGACCATTCATGAATGTTATACATGAAATACATGTTATACATTAAATACATGAATGTTTTCACATTTTAGTTTAGTTGAAAATATACCAAGAATATATTCATAAAAAACAAATTCACAAAAGTCATGACCTACTTACATCCAACAGATATATTAATAGATTTCTCAAATTAAATTCTATGAGTCCTTAATTTTAGATTCAGTCTGGAAATTCCTTATCCTGCAGATAGCATTAAAGTACAGATATAAAATAAAAGACATTGAGTGTATACAAAAATAGAGACAGAAATAGAGACAGAGGGGTCCGGGAGATGGCTCAGTAGTAGAATAAGTGCTTCCCTGGTAAGTGCAAGGGCCTGAGTTCAATCCCCAGTTCCTCCAAAAAACAAAACAAAAACAAACAAACAAAAACAGAGAGACAGAAAAACAAAGATCTTAATACCAAGTCCATAGATAGAATTTACTTACAAAAGTGTATAGATGAAACAAAGAAGAATATGATGAAAATGGTGTTATAAAATCAGAATTTTGAATCACTACAAGCCAAGACACCAAAAGACAATTTTAAGTTCAACTCATTCTCATCAGGGGCTGGGGAGATAGCTCAGTAGAATAAGTGCTTGCTTGGCAAGCACAAGGTCCTGAGGTCAATGCCTGGAACTGCCAAAAAAAAAAAAAAAAAAAAAGAAAAAAGAAAAGAAAGAAAGAAAAATCATTCTCATCAATAAAGAAGCCACTCAAGCAAAAAAGAATATGAAACTGGATTAAGTGTGCTAATAGAAAATAGATAATAGAGATAATAAACACTGAGATAGAAAAATGTAGACAAATGTTGAGAAAAGACAAAATTGAGGTAAAAGTTTATTATTTCTTTTAATAAACTTTTAATGGAAAGCAATTTAAATTTAAAGTCAGAATCTTTCTATAAAGAATGTTATTATAGAATTACGATTCAGTTAATTGTATATAAAATAGGCAGAATTATTAGTACTTTATTAGATTTGATAATTTGAATGTAATTCTTATATTATCTTAGTAAACTAATAAGCTAAGGATTCCATTTATATACTTTCAGCTATTTAGAATTATTTTAAAATTATTTCATGTATTTGGTACACAGTCTCTACACAGCTTGGACTTGTAGTGATCCTCCTGTTTTCACTCTCCCCAGCCCTGGAATTGTCAGCATGTACCACCACGCCCTGTCTTGGTGGCGGGCTCATTGTGCTCAGGGGCAGGAGCAGGGCTGGATTGGCATGTGGTGCAGGAATTGAACTTAGAAGTCTAATAATATTCATTATCAAATTCTGTTGTACATTCAGGAATCAAATATGGTGCTAGGGGCCAGCAAGATAGCTCAGCGGACTAAAGCACCTGCGTGGGCTGGTGCAGAGACCAGGGTTTGATTCCCACTGTGTCATGCCAGCCCCACTCTCTAGGCTCATTGAGACGCAACTGAGACTGGGCATGGTGGCATGCGCTTGTCATCCCAGCACTTGGGAGGCTGAAAACAGTAGAACCACCACGAGTCCAATCTGTGTAGTGAGACCCTGTAGACCTTGTACTAAATACACACATAAATAAATAAATAAACACGGTGCTATATGGAGGAAGTTTTCTTTAACCATTTCTATTACTAGAATTTTAATTTACCAAAAAGAGAGTTTTATGTTATTCTCTGCTTTTTCTCTTCGATGAACTTTTTATCGCACACCCTGTACTCAATAGCTGCTTTGAACACAATGATACACACTATATTAACTGTTATTATCACTTTGTTGTAGTATTTCATTTTTTACAAAATAAAGAAATTATTAACCTATGAGATAGTATTGTTTTAACATCGCTGAGATAACTGACAAAAAATTGAGAGACATTTAGTGATTTCTCTAATCACACAACACATACATCTGTAGAGTAGGCTGCCAAAGCAGGCTCTTACTGGCCATGATTTCCCTCATGGGATCATATGTGTATGTGATAGAGGCCTAGAGACAATACTGTAGCCTCAGGAATTAGCACATTACTCAGGCATTAGCTCTATGGATACACACATCACTTTCCATAGTCTAATCCCATGTAAAGAACGAAAGTACCACACGCTTGAGTCACATATCACTTCAATACAGCTTGTGAGGTGGGAGACCCTCAGTCTCTGCAGGAGAGCATGCCAAACATTCTCCACAAAGAACTCAACAGAATAGAGCTGCTATAACTACCCAAACTCTACTGCTAAAACACAGAATGAACTATAAACTACAAAGAGACAAGTGTGAATGGCTGTATCCTAATGAAATTGTATTTATGCATAATAAAATAAAATTTGATGTAAGTTTCCATCATGAAGCACTCTTCATGTTTCCATGCATTTCGAAGTACCTTAGCCTGCAATCCTATGACCAGAGGTACAAGACCTTGTTCGTCCAGAGGTTGCATTTGGCTAGCAGCAGCTGTGCTGAGTGCAAGAGCTCACTCTGAATAGCTTATGATCCTGGTCATGCATGGACCTTGTGTTACTTTGCTTTGCTACTTATGCTAAATGTTAAGTCCAAAATTACTATGTAGCGTAGCTTTTCAAGGTTCCCTACAGCTTTGATATAATGCTTTCAGTTACCTCCAGTCTACATAAACAGCCCATAGTCACATTAAGAACAGGATAGTGCTTGCTTGATCCTAAAAGTAAGTTCCCCGTGCCTAGCTTCAATTTTAAATATAGAAAATGGAATCAGGAGGAAAATCCTTGGAAATTTCTTGTACATTGGACAGAGTGAAGGGTTGGAAAGATTTAATCTAGCAAGTCATGGAAATTTTGTGCAGAAAATTGTCTCCAATATTATTAAGCAATAAAGTATTAAACTTTCTTCAGACTTGTTCTAGAGGTATATAGGAATTTAAGTGTCATAATTATACGTATATGCTTATTTTTGGTAATATTTATAAGGAATGATGTTTATCATATTTCTTTTTGTCACTTTTGTAAGTTAAACTGCGTTCTATGAATTAAAGTACAATTTTCAAAAATTACTTCCAACCTCACATTCTGTGCAATCAATAGCCTCAAAAAGACAAAAGTGGAAATATCTCTCCCATTGCCCATTCAGACAGAAGACGCTGAACAACAGGCCTTCCCACATGGAATTGCACCTTTTGGCATCTGGAGTTAAAACTGAAAATTCTTAGAAGCTACAAGCAGTATCAACTTTATTTCCCTCCAACAACTTCATTATAAAATTAAAATTTTAGGACATTTTAATATTAGTGTTTAATGGACCAAAGTAAAGTATATTTCTTTGGCATATGAAATAACCACCAATCAAAAAAACATGATGATTGTAACATGTTTAATGTATTCACAATTGTTTCTTTTTAAAAAGAAGTTTTTTAAGTGTATTTGGTGCAGGATCTCACTGCACAGCTTGGACTTGTAGTGATCCTCCTGTTTACAGCCTCTCCAGTGCTGAATTCCTGGAATGTGCCACCACACCCAGTCTTGATGGCTGGCTCAGCGCACCTGAGGGCAGGACCAACACAGCATGTGGTTCTGGGGATTGAACTCCTGTCCCCGTGCTTGCCTAAGTAGGTGCTTAATCCTCTGAGGTATCTTGGTGGCCCAACAGCTGTTTCTTGATTGAATATCACAGAAATAGCCAGAGAAATGAAGAAAGGCTTTTTCTGAGGGCATTGACACTCTTCATACTTGGCCACATTATAGTTGATGAGAAATAGTAAATCAAAAGCCAAGAGTTGCCGAAGGGACTACTCATTTAAGGACTCAAAAATAAATTCTAGAGAGTGTGGGAATAAGAAAGCAACTGGTGGATAAGCAAAGGGATGAATCAGACCTGGTGATGTGCACTGACCATCAGAGCATCCTGGGAGGCAGAGGCAGGAGAGATGCAAGCTCCAGCCCATCCCAGGGGGTGGAGAAGTAGCCACCTTGTGAGACAGACAGATAGACGACAGATAGATAGACAGATAGATAGATAGGCAGACAGACCAATCCATCTTTGAACATATATAAAGATACAGAGAGAGACAGTGACAGAGACAGAGATAGAGACAGAGGGAAGGGAAAGGAAGGGAAGGGAAGGGAAGGAAAGGAAAGCAGAGCAGAGCTGGGGTATTAGCTCAAGGTGAAAGCCCTGAGTTCAAACTTCAGAACCCCTCACTCAACATAAAAAAATGCAATCTTTTTTTCCTAATATTAGGAGACTGAAAGACGAGAGAAGGCTGTTGGCCAGGCGTGTTGAAGCACACCTTTAGTCCTTGCACTGGGAAGCTGAAGCAGGCAGCAACCGAAAAGCAAAGCATCTCAAAAGGACAACCAGAATCAGTGGCCATTTTCAGCCATCCTGAAGGAAACAAGTTGCATGAAGAAGAAGATTTAAAGAAAAAAAAGTATTTCAAAACCCTAGTTGGGAAAATGCTTATGAAATTCATTAAGGGTCATTCCCAGCTTCTGATGGGCCCCTACAGCAGGGGTGCATCCCACCTTTCTAGAATGGGTCTCCCCATGAACAAGGGTATTGTGTAACAGTACTGGATAACCCCTACAGACAAATGAATTCTAGAAAGAAGTGGATGATCTGAGGCAGAAACGTATAAGAAAAGAGAATGTGAGGAAAATAAGCTACAGTAACATTGATTTTTTATTTTATTTTCTTGGTGGTACCAGGGATCAAACTCAGGACCTTGTGCTTGCTAGGCAAGCACTTATTCCACTGA
>NDGM010053379.1:0-10413 GCA_002564305.1 Octomys mimax | reverse complement strand
AGTGGAATAAGCGCTTCCCTGGCAAGCGCAAGGGTCTGAGTTCAATCCCCGGTTCTGCAAAAAGAAAAAAGAAAAAAAAAGAAAGAAAGAAAGAAAAATAATAAAACAGTGCTTTTGAGGGAGTTGACGCAAATATGCACCCTGGTCCACACCATTGCCTACGAGTTCATTCCCAGCACATTCGAGGGACACAGCCTGCACCTTTTTATGGATGGGTAAGTGGAAATTAAGAAGTCAGCCCGATGCCCCAGTGGCACAGTAGAACCGGGGAACCTGGAGTCTGTACCTAGGAAACCAGGCCCGGGATGCCGACGTTGACCCTATGTGGCCCTGCGCACCACAATGAGATCACTGGCTGCTTCTCTCCACCCTCAGGCAGCCCCAGTTGATATGATGCCAGCACAGGGGTATGCCATGGGGCAGGCACAGCCCTCCTCTCACCCACACAGCAGCGTAGCCCTGCATTGGTAGCAGGCCAGTGAGCACTTGGCCAGGACAAAGCCCCAGGCTTCTCTCTGCTGTCTGCCTGTAGCAATGAACTGTAAACCATTTTCAGGGATTAAAGATGAAGTTACATTAATGCCACGCAGCAGAGGGAGAACATATTGGACAGAAAGTAGTGCCCTGAGCTGAGAGCTCTGTGTTCCAAACCCCGGGCTCCCGCATGCCAGGAGAGCCTGCAGGGAAACCCAGGGAGCCTGTCGATGTGGGGAGCACAGCAAGTGGCTAGGGAGCGAGGAGGGGGTCATTACTGGCTCTGCACCAGGCTTCTGGAAGACCTAGTCCCCCAACTCCCCTGCCTTAGGAGTTGTACTGTTCAGAATGAAACTGCATGAAGCTCAGCACTGGCTCTGAGTGACCAGAGTAGGGCATGCCAGGCACAAGAGGCTCAGCACTAGGCCAGGGACCCTGGACATCCATCCCATGCACAGTGGGGAGGTGAGGGGCAAGGGGAAGGCTTGAGGGGCCACCCCCAGGCCAGACAGCAGGGAGGACCCTGCAGGCACCTGCTTGGTCCCCACTGGGAGACACCTGGCCTTGCCCTCCCAGCCACCAGGCTCCCTCGACCCGAGGAAAGTGACATGTCCCTCTCTGAGGCTGGCCTTGTATCAGCACAAGGTCTACGAGGTCAGGGCAGTCCCACAGCCCTTGGGAGCTACACCCACCTCTACACCGCCTGAAGTTTCCCATCTTCGACACCTGTGGGTCACCGCATGTCCCTTTTGTCCTTGTGCCCTTAGAGCAACAAGTCCTGTTGCTTCCCCTGAAAAAACCACATATGCCACAGGACGGGCACAGAGGTGGGAATGCCATGGACCTAGCCCCGTGGAAAGGGCTAACATGTCACTATCTATGTGGTGGGCAAGGTGGTCAGCCACCTCCCTAGCTGAGAACAAGGTGCTGGGCAGGGCACAGGTGGGGCCAAGCGGCTCTGAGCAGATCACATAAGGTGCCGATGGGAGTGTTGCTCCCCGTGTCCACAGGAAGACCCAGTTAGGGGTTCAAATGCAAACACATCTGGACATAGTAGGCCCACATCTGATGGGGAGAGGTCCACAGTCAGAACACCAGAGGCTGCAGGGCAAGCTCCCTGTGAAAGATGCGTACCCCAGCCAGGGCAAGAGCCACCACAGCCACTCAGGAAGTGGTGGGAAATGGTAGACTGTGCACCCCAAGGACAAGGCAGGGCTGATGGAGACCACCATGAAGGGGCTCTGAGCAGGATTTAAAATTAACCGACTGGCTTTCCTTGTTCACTTGTGAGTGTGTCCCAGGTCTTGGCCCCTTGTCTGGAGATGGGCAGAGGACTCACAGTAAGTGAACCTCTGAGTCGCTGGTCCCGGCTGAGGCCTATAATGGTGGGGGAGGCCCTGAGGCCCCCAGGGACAAGACTAGGCTGCAGGTGAGGGCACCTGGCTCCAGTCTCAAGTAACTGAAGAAAGACTGTAGCTGCAGGCACCTCACTCCTCCGCAGAGACCTTCCTAGAGATAACATAGTTCCCCTAAATTAGCATAATGTCTTACTTAGAGAAGTTCTTGAACAGACTCTCAAGGGCCTTGCGCAGCCCTGCTCAGGTCTGCGTCTCCTCAGGGCTCCCCTCCTTTGTTTGATATCTAAAGAAATATGGACCACCAAAAGAAGTCATTCGCCGCAGCCCCCAGAGAACCTCGAATTCTTTCAGAAGGTTTTGGGGCTCCTGAAGCCCTAAAATCAGAGCCTTTGACTCTTTTATTTAAGCCTTCCACCGTACGCTCACTTGGGAGACGTCGGCACCATCAGTCCGCAATGACTTGGGATAATATGAACTTATTAGAGGACAGAGCGATCTAGAAGATGGTTTAAGATGCTGAAAGAGGAAACAACATGAGGAAGAATAGGACACTATGAACCGGCAGGAAGGCTGTAAATGAAAAAGGAGCAGAATTTGTAGAGGTAAAAATATAGTCACTGAATATGGAAAACATAGTCACCAAGTTGACACGGTGAGTGGCCAGTGGGATGTAGCTGAGGACGATTAGTGAACAGAAGATGGACCCAAGAAAGCCACCCCTTGTAAGGAGAGGGGCACGGGGGGCAGGCTAAAGGAGAACGTTCAGTACACACCTGCAGGAGCTCCCAAAGAGGAAAGAGAGAAGAGGTCTGGGAAGATGACGGGCAAGAGGTTTCCAGGATCGCAGGAGGCATTTTCTACTAGTGAGATGAAGGCAAAAACATACCTTGATGGTGTTGAGATGAAGCTGTGGGCCATCAGAGACATCACACACATGACAGCCAACCAGAGTAAAATGTCACCTCCCAAAGAAAGATGGTGAGGAGAAAAGAGGGGCTCTCAAATGTCCCCAACACCAATGTTCAAGGTTACGGATAGGTCAGCCATCCTGATTTACCATGACACATTATGTATATTTCAAAATATCACAGTGCGTGAATATGCACTATTAGTGTGTGTCAGTTGTTAAACTGAATAGGTAAATATCATTCGATTTTACCAACGACAGTGACCTCCACGTCCAATGAGGGTGTACTTTCCATGTGTGGCTAGAAAGCAGCCATCAGCCAGCCAACCCTTCCATCCCAGCTAAGATGGCCAGGAGCGAGGGCGCAGACAGATTCGGAGCAAGGCCCAGCTTGCCATCACCGGAAGAACACATCAAGGTGTGCTTAGAATGGAGGGAGAGAGTCTGCGGGATAACTATAAGTACATAAATTAGTGAACACGGTACTCCGTCTACCCCTGGGCTGTGAACGAGGCACTGACTCAGGGAGTTGTCAGCAGCACAGGACTTGTGTGGAGCACCGTGGCAGAACTGCCTGATGTCGTCCGGCTGTCAAGGTAGGGTAGGACTCACTCAAGAGATCTCAGCACATCTCTTAGGAAAGTAACGTGTCCTGAGAAGCTAGAACTGTGGAGAAGGTGACCTGGCAGGAGGCGGATCTGCGCCAAGCACAGCCTTCCTCCTGAGGCTACGGGGCGCTCTGGTGACCAGAGCTCGGCTGCCACACCATGGGAGGGGCAGGGAGAACCCACACACGGAGATGCTGGCGTGTGCACTCGTGCGTGCTTGTCTGGCTGGGGATACGCGTGCGGGATTGTGCGTAGTGTACCGGTGTGGCTCCTCGGGGAGCGCTGAACTGCAGGTGAAAGAGGAAGGCGCTTGCTTGGCAACTGATCCTGGGCAGATCGCTTCCGCCAGAGGAAAGGAGGAGAACGGATCCTCCCCTGCCTACACACACCGCTCGGTTCCACACGGACTACGGCCGTACTGGTAACATAAACATTTATAAAGCCTTAAAAGTCAACCCAGGAGAGCACACTGAAGTCCAGGGGCTAAGGAATAATCTAGTCAGAACCACAGAAGTGCAGGCACTGAAGGAAAGCCTGGCAAGCTGCAGGATTGAAATTCATCAGGTGGCAGAAACACACGGGACACGGAGGCCACCAGTGCGGAGGACATGTTTTCACCACATTTGGCTGACAGTGGATTAGTGTTCAGAATAAATAAATAATGCCACCAAATCGATAAGCAGCAGGCAAATCGCTCAAGGCAAAAATGAGCATGAGGTTGGACACAGATGAGGAATAGCGCTGGCAGATTAGGAAGCACCCATATTCAGGTGAACGCAGATTAAAACCATAATTAAAAACATCATGCAAAACTTCCCAGGGTCTGAAAATATTGAGCTTGGTGAGGATGATCCAGACTTGGGCTTTCGGAGGATAGCCCAAGGGGTGGGCAGTGCTGGGCCGGGGTCCTTGTGAGCCTGCCCCAGTGTCCCTGAGAATCCAGTCAGGAGACAGGAGCCCATGCCCATCTAGGGGGCCCATGTGGCTTCTCATGACCCTTCCTGGAAGCAAGAATGTTCATCCAGGCCACGGAACCTACCTGAGCCCCGGCAGGAGGGGCTGGGGCCATGAGGGATGGCTCTGGGGGCTGGGACTGCAGGGGTATCTGCCCACTGAGTCTGGCTATACTCCCAGGCTCCCTGCCTGTGGGAAGTCATGCCTCAAGCCAGGATGAGAAGGCAGCGCTTAGGAAGTCCCCAGGGAGGGACCCTCAGCCCTGTGAGTCCTGGCGTCTGGGAGGGCAGTGGATTCGGCCTTCTGCTGCAGTCTCCCTACGGATCTTCCTGGCCTTGGATGGCGAGGCACGACATGGGGGAGTTCGCCTCAGCTGCGCCACATGAGCCCTATGCCCCGTGCTTCCGAAAGCAGTCGGCCCAGCCCCACAGCCTGGAGTCCAGGACAGGCAGAGCAGCTGGTCCAGGGCCCTCCCACCCTGGCCTCTCCAGCACCCCAAGTCAGACCCGTCTGCAGCCCTACTCTGCCTCCCAGAGCCCAGGCCGGTGAGGAAACACTGTGACAGCCTCCAGGGGCCACCGGGCACGCAGGTATGTCCCTGCATCCTCCACATGCACCACATGGGTCTCAGTCACCCCCAACAGGAGCAGCCGGGGCAAACCCTATGTGCTCACACGGCACTGAGCGCCCCACGGTGGGGACTAGTGGCACCAGGGTCACCTGCTGTGAGGAGCACTGCCCCGACTCTGTCCCTGCAACCCTTTCTTTCTCCTGTCACTCTGCCATCCTTCACTCTCCCTGTCACCCTGTCTGTCTCCATCTCTCACTCTCCTTCCGTCATTCCCTCTCTCGGTCCCTCTCACCTCTGTCTCCCATCTCTCTCTGTCCCTGCTGTGTCACCCTCCTGTAGCTGTCTTCCATCTTTCCAGCTCTCTGCCCCTACACCTCTGATAACACTGACTGTCCTTTGTCCCCACTGCCCATACAGTGGACCCCTAGGAGGAAACAAAGTTTTCTGTGTGTCCCTAAGAACCAACTAATGTCCTTTTTGAGGGGAAAAATATATTGATTGCTGATATCTGCAGTAATGAACCCTAGCAAATTACACAGATTACCTCTCCCATGTCAGCTTGACAAATGCCACCTCTGGAGGAGCCCACAGAGGTGCTGTTTGCTGAGCCCACATTAAACATTCTCCCAAGACAGATTCGAAATAACTTTGGGGGTGAAAGTCTAAGTTGTGCAGGCATAAAAATGACAGCATGTGCTGTTGGAATTACATATCTGTGCACTAATTCTCATATAAAATTAGAATCGGAGGCCTCAATGGCGGGGCCGCGTGTTGCCGTCGCTAGCAATTATGTTGTAGCCAGCCTGAATCTATCCTCACAAACCTCATCTACACTTTTCTCATGAGATGCTGCATAAGGGAAATCGGCCCTTTAAGAAAACAACCAGGACGCTTGTCCCCTGTAATGGCCTGTCTGTGCCATGGAGGCCGCAGAGGGCCAGGATGGGAACTTGAGTCCGAACCACGGGATCAGGGCGCCCAGGCGCAGTGGCCCCATGCTAGGGGCCGGGCTGTGCTGGTCCCAGCAGCCGAGTTCCCTGCCCTGAGCCGCTGCAGCAGAGGCAAGGTAGAAGCACATCCAGCCCACGGGGCCGGAGGCAGGGACCGAGGCTAACTCGGGCCACACGTGCAGGTAGGTGACCAGAGGCCCTGCAGTGGTGGCAAATCTCAACACACAGCTCCCGGGAAAGTGCTGCTGCGGCACGTACCTCGTGGCCCCTCATCTGTCCCCCTCCCTGTGTTCCAGGCTGGGGGACAAGTGACAGCTGGCAGCAAGGGCATGTGGCTGCCAGGTCCAGGGCTGGGACAGAACTCCCCAGGCCACAGTCATACTGTCACTCTGGGCCCCCAGCGTCCCTCTGCAGAGTCCCAGGGCAGCTGGTGCTTCCTGACTTTTGGGATTTGGCCAGGGTATAGGTGCCAGCAGAGGAAGCCGGCTCCTCACAGCCAAACTGACCAAGCACAACTGGGACCAGGTTGCTGTGCTTCTGAGATGTGGGCGGAACCACGTCTCACAGTAAACCTGCTTTCCATCTCTGAGACAGCCGAGGTTGAAGGTGACACTCTGGTGACATGGTCGAGTTGTCTACAGGCATGGGGACCATGTTATCAGAGGAGTGGACAGCCAGGGAGGACAGCCAGGGCCACCCCTAGACAGCGGCTCTCCGCCCTGATCCTGCCACCAGCACAGCCCACACCCGGAGGACCTGAGGAACAGCCGCTCTGCTCTGTTCTGAGCACTGAGCTGGTGGCACTTCGGAAAACCCAAAGCTGTGAACAAACGTGGCTCCTCATGTCTGCTGGCGATCCTCAGACTGGCTTCTCCTCAACTACGCTGTTCCAAGTGCCGCACGCTTCCTTCTACTTCACAGGGAAGGACTTCGCTCCTGTCGGGATGTTTCTCCCGAGCCTCCAGCTGCAGATCAGCAGCTGCCCAGGCGGCGCTGCCCACTCTCTAAGGGTCCCCCTCCCTATCACTCCGCTCGGGAGTAACTAGGTCCACACTTTGAGTGCTGACAGGAGATCGCCAAGTGCGCCCACGCGGCCTCCACACAGCTATCTCCGTGCACATGCATCAAAAGCAGAACCGCAACTCAGTCCACACTCCCGAGACCTAAGTGGCACTCTGTGGGTCCCAGCCCCCGCTCCTGGCCTGCGTCCTGGGACCCCACCTTGCGCTGGGCCACCACAGCTCTTCTCTTTGGTCTTTGACAGGTGCTACAGCTAGAGGTGGCCGGAATAAACCAGGAACATCCATGAGAAGAAGGGCACTGGCGGAGCGTGGTGGGGCCAGTGCACTGTGCACACGTGTGCACCTATGTGTTCCCACCTGTGTGAGCGCATGTGTGTCTGTGTGGACAGTGTAGCTGTGTGCGTGTTACATCTGTGAGGCAGGCACTGGCGCATTAGTGCGTGTGTTCACGCACGTGCTTTGAGTGCTGCCGGCTCCCCTCCCTCCCGTTCTTCCTGCGCCCGGAGCTAGGCCACTGCTGCTCGCCCCGAGGTTGCCTAGTGCCTCTGCACTCGTCCCCACCTCTGCGTGGCTGGGCACGCAGGGTTCCAGCACCATGCGGCCTCTGCGGAGACCACCACCCCACCCACCGTGCCTGGAGCCCAACCCTACACCCCACCCCTGTGGGACGCCCAGCCTCCCTGACCCACCTGCCTTCTGCGTGGCCACTACAAGCTTATGCCACTTCAGCCCCTGCAGAACCAGAGGTTGACATCGGTGCCAGCTGGCACAGGCAGGGGACACAGGGGATGTTTCTCTATGAGCACAGCTCAGGAGAAACTGAGGCCTGTGCAAAAGCAGTGGCCAGTAGTGACCACACCCATGGACCGGCCCCTTCAGGGGCAACCTGGACATCGATACAGGGAAGGGCGACTGCCCAGAGAGAAGAGAGGGCGTGCTCCCCAGAGGTGCAGCTCAGCGGGCATGGGCACTGTCCCCTGCCGCAATTTCACTGTCCGTCCCCCCTCCTGAAGACTCATCCTGGGCGCCCCTGTGGTCAGGGTGGGCACAGCTTCAAGGAGCAGGTAGCCCCAGAGGCCAGCAGGGACTGCACCCACACTGCCCAGAAGCTGAGAGAGCCTGAGGTCTGGGGTGACCCCACTGGCTTTGCAGCCTATGAAGGCCTGGAGGGGCAGCCGCATGCCCAGCCTTGTAGAGCAGTGCCTGGGGCCGTAGGGCATGGGGCTTCCATGTCTGCCTCTGGGGAGACTGTGGACAGTCCTCCCCCGGATCCCTAAATTGTCATCAGATAAATAAGTGCCACCAGGAACTCGCGAATGCAGAGCCCCTTGTATTAGTCACTGTGTCTGCATTCACAAATAATCTGTCACAACTCCTTACTGAAATAATGTGACCACAGCGCGATAATTGGGCTCCCTCATTAGACCACCTCGCGGGCACTCGCCTGCCCTCCGCCCCTCCCCCAGCCCTTACAGCCGACAGTGATTTATTGTTTACGGACGAAAATATATTTCTGTGGAGAACTGTGATTTCTGTTTGGAAAATAACTTGATACAATTTTTAACAAATATATCAATTGCTTATAGAAAACACTGGATGTTTTTTAAAGCCCTGCTTTTAAAAGACTGCTAGGCACAGGGATAGCTGGGGCAGCTCTCCTTTCTGTTATTTCAGAGGAAAGCCCTGAAGAGGTGAGACCCAGGCGCCACCCTGGGTCACCTTCATTTTCTCCCTGAGCACCACTGGCTTCTGTGACAGGCCCGGCCATGTGAGCAGGGACACCAGGGGTTCAGGAGCTATGGGGCCGGCAGCTGCAGTGTCACCATTCTCCAGGCTCTAGGAGCCTTGTGTGGCTGCAGCCACGGCGGCCAGGACTCAGTGCCACGCCCAGGCTGGGCGAAGGGCAGGCTGTGCCGTGTCCTGCTGGTCGTGCCGTGTCCTGCTGGGCCCGCCCTGAGCCAAGAGCCGCATCCCGGAGCCTGCGGGCTCCTCTCTGCCCAGGGTGATGGATCAGTGCCCCCCAGCAGCCTCTGGGTGACAGAGCCCCAGGGCCCCCTCCCAGGCCTGCAGACACCCCTCCTGCCTGGCCACGCTGCCCAGAGCGAGCGTCAGGCCGAGCACAGCTCGCTCCGCGCTGCCTGGCGGCTCATTTGTCTTGATTATCTCCTCTTCACGGCTGCTGCACGCCGGCCTCGTTTGCAGCAGGTTCCGGGCCGAGGAGGTTTGCGGCGAACTAATCAGCAGGGACACCTGCGCCCGCGGGCCGCGCTCGGCAGCGGGGCAGCTTGGAGAGGCGGGCGAGGCCTGGGAGGCCCTGGCCCCTCGAGGGGCCCCAGACCCGTCTGCCCCATCCAGGACGCACGTGGGCCGTGGGGCCTGGGGCAGCCCTGCCCGCGAGCAGGAAGGGTCCTGGTCGCAGCTGCAGCGGGACAACGCTGCAGCCCCCAGAGCCTGCCCGCCGCGGAACTCAGAACCCAGCTCCGAGGGCGCGCCCTTCAGCTCAGCCCGCCCTGGGGCGGCGGGTCGACCAAGCAGCCTCCCGTCCTCCTTTCTGGGTGCAGGCACAGACTCCCTTTAGCTGCCGCCATCTGGGGTGGGGGTTGGGGCTCTGCCCAGAGCAGGGACAGGCGCTCAGGATGAGGGGTCACCTCTTAGGCAGAGAAGAGGGAGGGGAGAGGAAGGCAGGGCCTTTGAGGTGGAGGAAGGGGGCGGCCTCTCGCAGCCACAGGCAGAGCCCAACACAGGACCAAAGAGCCATCAACAAACCTCATGCAAGCTTCATCTGTGTGGAGGGCTTCCGGGCCTTTTGAGGATTTTGCACCCCTGTGGATTTCTTTTTTCCTACTTCTTCGTATGTCTGGAGTTTCTGACAAAGGCAGTCGGTTTGAGCCCAGCTCCGCCTTCCTTTCCACCACGGGCTTACTCCAAGGGGCTACCGGAACTGGAGCTTCGGGGAGCGCCGTGCACAGGGCTGGGCGCGCCCTCGCCTGGCGCCCGGCGGAACTACACACCCTCTGCCCTCAGCCACCTCTGCTCAAAGGCCCCTGCCAGGAGCCCCAGGCGGTTCAAGGGCTGGCCGGCTGGCGCAGGGGTCCAGGAGCCTCAGGGCCAACCTTCTGCAATAAGGCCAGCTACCGTGGAGCCCTCCTGCCCCTCCTGGGAACCGCCCTTCGATCTCTGTGGAGGGCCGAAATCGGAAATTGCTCCAGCTGGGAACAGGAGTGGCGTGTTTAAACAGTCCCCAGGGGGTTGGAGTCATCAGATGAACTAAACCAGATTGTATCGGGTGTTGCCACCCGCTGACTGCTCCATAAAGGACTTTAACATTCTAAATCAATTATTTACCAAATTCAGTACCAGGGATTGAACTCCGGACCTTATGCTTGCCAGGCAGACACGCCGCTGAGCTATATCCCCGGCCCTCAAGCTCTTTTAAATAAGCACCTATCACTTTCATTGCACAGCGATATATTATTCTTTTAAATTTAGGTTAAAATGTTTATTCAAGGGCCGGGGAGATGGCTCAGTGGAATAAGCGCTTCCCTGGCAAGGGCAAGGGCCTGAGTTCA
>NDGM010052895.1:0-11037 GCA_002564305.1 Octomys mimax | reverse complement strand
TAGAATAAGTGCTTGCCTGGCAAGCACAAGGGTCTGAGTTCAATCCCCGGTTCCGCCAAAAAAACAAACAAACAAACAAACAAAAAAAAAAACCAGGAGTCACACCAGCCCAGGTGAGAGTCGTTTTGGCATTCCTTGAACTATGGAAGGCAAGCATCGAGTTCATGTTAATCCCCTCGGTTATACCTCGCTGTTGAATAGTCCACTGAGCCTTCACTACCATTGTCCTCGGCCACCCGAGTGTCATCGGGGCTCTGAGGGCGCACCTGTGGGGCTGCCAGCTCGGCACCCTCATGTCCTTGCTGTCGCACCCTGGCTACTGGCATTTCCATGCAGGGCTCTGGGCTTTCTCAGGTTCCTGGGCTGCTGTGCTTCCTGCTGCGCGCTCTTGGTCAGTGCCCAGTTGCTTCGATTGATTAATGCTGGGTGCGATGATGCCACCTGTGACTTCTGTGCAGATGGGAATGGGTGTCTGACCTGAGCTTGGCTTGGCCACAAGATCTGGGGTCCTGATTTCCCAGGTGGGTTTTTTTTTTTTTTTCAGAACCGGGGATTGAACTCAGGCCCTTGTGTTTGCTTATTCTACTGAGCAACATCCCTGGCCCCCCAGGTGGTTTTGTTGCTTGGGAGATGGGGGCTGATCTAGAGATGGTATCTTGTCTTCCCAGAGGCCCCCACAATCAAGATAGGGACAATGGCAGGGAAGGGTCATTGGGGCCAGGGCCGTGGGCCCAGAGACTGCCTGCACTGGAGGGAAGCAGGCAGGAAGGTGGGGTTGGGGAGCCCAGGGTGCTGGGACACCTCCTCGACCCTGGGGCTGAGGTTGGCGTCACCTGTGCCCTCCCTCGTGGCTCCCTGTGCTTTCCCATAGCGACACCTGTAGTGGCAGTGGTAGGTCCATCCCTCATGCCCTGGGAGACCAGGTCTCACTGACACCACACGTCCAGGCAGAGGTCTGGCCCCCTGGGACGCAGTCTTTGAGTGCTTACCGGGCCCAGGCAAAGGACAGAGCCCCCGGGGCAGACTCATTCTGGAGATGCTTGGTTCGTGCAGTGTGGGCTGCCTGCTCAGCCCAGGGGGAGCTGCTAGTTTGCACATCTGAGAAATTAGGGGCTTGAGTGCTAGGAAACATAGCTCAGCTCTCAGCACCCCCATGTCTATGTGGTTGTGCGTGTGCTATGTGAGATCAAGCTGGGGAGGAGCATCTGCCTGGCTTCTGCTGGTCTCTGTCACACATGATCCTGCCCCTCCCCTGGCTGCTTGGGTGGATCTTTGAGGAGGGGCTATGAGGCCTGGGGTCTGTGGCACCTCTTGGGGAGACCACGGGTGTGGGGGAAAAGGAGGGTGAGTGCGAGTCCATGGCCAGGAGGCCAGAAGGCTTTGGCTTTGGGGTGGGTGGCACTGTGGTTTCTGAGTTTGGGATTAACGCTTCTCTGTTGGGGTGTGGGGGAGTGGGGTGGCCAGGGTTCAAGTTTATATACTTGTCTTAAGTTGAAGTTTCCTTTTTTATGAGTAAGAGGAAAAAGTCCACAAAGATGATGAGAGCCATAGTTTGGAGAAGCAGTTTGTTTACTCATTACGTTCCCCATAAATAAAATAAAGAATAGGGGATCCCGAGCAGTCAGGAGGGTGTGTGTCGGCAGGTCAGGTTCGGTGTCTGTGTGAGGGAGGGCAGCTGGGGCAGTAGAGACTGTTAGTCATGTGGCCAGAGGGAGGTAGGTGTGTGCATGCAGGTGCCACACTGCACATTCTTGGTGCACGGTGTGTGCATGTGTGTAGGCATGCACAGGCATGTTCCTGTGCTTTGACGTGCATGCACGTGTGAACATGCGGATCTGCACATGCACGCACATGTGTGTTTGTGATGTGTGTGCACTCATGACTATGTGTGTGTGTATAAGAAGGGTGCCCTGCCCTCCATTCTGGGGACCTTGCTCTGTGGCTCTGAGAAGAGGACAGAGTCCCAGGAAGCGCAGAATTGGGGAGCAGGAAGCGGCAGAAGCAGCACGGGGTGCACAGCTCTGCCCGGGCACGGTAGAGGCTAAGGTGGGCCACGCAGCCCCTGGTGCCTACGTTTCTGCTGTCCTCTTGGTGTCTCCAGAGGCAGGACGTGGGCAGACAGCTCTCAGAGTGCAGGCAGCCTGGCAGGGCACAGCTGGGCGCAGCCTGGCCCCTCCATGGCTGGGTGTCCCCACTTCCACGTCCAGCCGTTTCCTCACTTGCCCACAGGAGGCTCTGGTGTTCCCAGAGTGCTTGGGCGGGTGCAGAGCTCATGGTGAGGCCTGACTCAGGGCAGGTCTGGGCACGTGGGTTAGTTGGAATCTCACTGTCATGGCGATTGTCACAGTAGGCAGAGGAATGTGTCTTGTCTGTGTGACTCAAGATCCGTCACCGTGTGCTGTGCAGCTAAGTTTTGGGGTGGTGCACGGGCGTAGGCCCCCTGGGACCCCCGTGTGGCCCACGCACGCAGGCCCTGGGCTTGTGGCACCCAGGCTGCCCTGCCCTGCGGAGCTGCTCTGCTTGCTGCACTCAGCTTTGGGGAGTCCTTGTGCCTGGGGCAAGTGCTGCCCTTCGGCCCTCCTTCTGGGCTGGCTTCTGGATGGTGCTGGGCTGCTTTTTCCAGGCTAGTCCTTCACATCCCAGGAAAGAGTCCTTATGGGGACCAGATCTCAGGCTGTCAGTCTCTCTGCCCTCAGTGTGCATGGCTTGGGGGCCTGTTCAGGCCTGACAAGGGAAAGCAGGAAGGAGGTGTCGTCCCTGCTTCCTCTTGTGCCATTGCTGACATTGCCTGTCGATCCTGGCACCTCCTCCTTCCTGGATGCTTCAAGGTGATAGGCAGGCACTGTTAATCAATTATGCAGGCCCAGGGGTTGGAACCTCGCTCTGACTCTGGTATGACTGTCCTTTGAGGGAGTGGTGTGAGGGAACGCAACCTGGCACCATCTCCCTAGCCTTCAGGGCACCTTTGTGTACTCAGGGGCCTTTGCTGGTCTTTGACCCATTCTGACAATGTCCCCAGAGACCTGAGGTCAAGTGTGGTGGTTGTAGAGAGAATGTTTTCTCTGTTGAAGGCTGGCGTGTGCTGGGGTAGGTTTGCACTCAGGATACAGAGGAGGGAGCCTTGGTTTAGCATTCCAGACCTAGAAGGAGGTGGGAGGACAGGGCACCACACTCTTTGGGCTCTGCCTACTTCCCCTTCCCGGCTGCTCTTGGTTGTCCAGGGTAGTGGGCACTGGGCCAACAAAGCTAGGTTTTTACAGTGGCTCACTTGCACTCAAGCCCTGGCTGGGTTGGCTCTCACACTGGCCTCTCTCCATCTCGGCTTATTCATCACATGGCCTCTGCAGTCTCCATGGGTCTCCACCCCGAGCTGGAACCTGCTGTCTGGTCGCCTGACAATTCCTCCACTGATGTCAGTGGAGGCTGTGTGTTTTGATCAACAAGAAGTGAGGTTCTGAGGTCCAGTAGGGGTGGAAGTAGAGAGAGAAGCAGGACTCCCCCCTCCGCCACTGAGGGCCAAGCCCTTGCCCTTTGGCCTCCTGATCCTTGCTGGGATGGCTGGTGTAGCCACTCACCTCTTACGGAAGAGGAAACAGAGGTCTGGGCCCTCCTCTAGGACCTGGGGGCTGGAGGTGGCGGCTGTGACTAGGCTCAGGTCCCGGCCCCTTTCTTCTAGACCCGTTTCACAGCCTGGTGCTTCCCCCTGTACCACTGAAGGTCAAGGTCTTCCATCTGCTCCCTTGGGTGTTCTGCTCTGGCATGGAGAACCACCCCCCGGGGCCTGAGGTTCCCATCCCTGAAGTTGGCCTTGCTGCAGTGTATGTGGCTGTCTGCCTGTCACCCTCTCTGCCCAGCCCTGACAGACAACCTGTATCCCTCTGTCAGCATTGGGCCCAGCCCATGGAAGGCTTGGCAGCGCCTGCTGGCAGGCAAAGGGGGTAACGAAGCCCGAATGGACAGAGTAGCTGCGGGGTCACCTCCTAGGTGAGCCTTCTGAGCCCAAATCGTGCAGTTGTGCAGTCCCACACATGCTGCTCTTGTGAACAGAGTGCTGCAGCTGGTCCTGCATGGCTTGGTGCCCTGTCTGTGGCCAGGAGGAATAGTAGGAGCAAGCTGGGTATGTGGCAGCAATGCATGACAAACCCCATGCTGAGGTCCATGGTTGTCCTTGGGCAAAGGGCTCCATCCATGCTTGGAATCCAGGGCCCAGGGGAGCCTGGGGCCTGTGGCTGTGGCTCGTGCTGACCACCCTGGTTTCCACATGGAGTGGGGTACCAGGCCTGATGGGTGCATGCCAGTCCACATGGTGCTGCCCAGAAGGACAAGGGGGCCGGGGACATCTGGGTTTTGGTACCCTGGGAAGGGAGGCTTCTTAGTGTGCGGTCCTGGCCTACAGGACTCCAGACCAGGTGGCCAAGGACAGCTTCTGGGGTGGCGTTCCTGCTCTGGTCGTGTATGTGTGTGTGTGGAGTTGCATATGGCAAGTCCTTGCCATTAGCTAATACAGCTGCAAGTGTCAGTGTGGGCCCTGGGACACAGTGGCCTCTGTACTGCATCTGGGTGTCCCGGATGGCAGGGGCTGCTGTTCGGTGGCCACTGTGTAGCTGGGCCTGCCATGCGGGGCCTCTGGCTGGACCCCCTGGCTCCTCTGTGCTTTGGCCTAGGCAGACTCGGTCCACATAACTGGGCTATTCCTTACCACTCTCCGAGGGCCAGCTCCGTGCGCCTCCAGGGGAGACTCCTCGGCAGCACTGAGCGCCTCTTCCGGGCCGAGGAGTCACCTCAGCAGACCCAGAATGGCAGTGAGGGCCGAGGCTCTGTCTTGTGACCTCTCCCGAATCCCAGCTGTGGGGCAGGCCACCATGCTCCAGGAAGGGGGAGGGGGGCTTAGGGGCTTGGGGAGAGGGGCGACTCTGGAGCCCTCTTGCTCCCCAGAATCAGAAAGAGGCCAGAAAGGATGGAATGAGTGCTGGAAACCCCCCTGGGTCACGCAGGACTTCACCTGCAGAAGCACAGACATGACAGGCAGGGACCGGGGCCCTAGGCCAAGCGAATCCTGGGGCAGAGCATACAAAGCTCCCTGAGACCTCTCTGTCTTCTTTCTGAATTTCTCCTTCTAAGTAAGCAGGTAGCAGCAGCATTAAAAGGAAGGTGAAAGTATGGAACCCACACCGCTGAGGAGGGCAGGATTGTCCCTGCAGCCTACAGTGGGTGGAGAACTGAGCGTGGAGCTTCCTGGTAGCCTTGGCAACCAGGGCAGCATTGAGTGTCCTGCCACGTTTAGGGCGGGAAGGTCTTTCGATCAACTTCAGGCTTGGGTGGCTTCATGGTAAGGTTGCTTTAGATGAGGCAGGGCCTTGCTTGAGCACTAGGGCCAAATGCTCTCTGTTGCAACGTTGACTCCACCTCTGTAGAATAAGAGCATCATAGTTAGGGAATGGGTGTGACTATTGTTTTAATAAAATTTTATTTATAAAAACAAGTGGCCAGTCCATGTCTGTAGTGTATCTTTCAACCCCCAAGTAAAGAATTGTGACCATCCTGTGGCCAGATGGCTGTGGCATTATCACACACACCGATGGGATGTCCTCTCCCGTGTTGCTCAATCTATGTCTGCATCTGTCCCTGGAAAGCATGAATCTGATGCTGAGGAGGCTGCTGGCCCTGGGTCCACCAGGTGGATGTCACCTGTTTGGTGCTTCGTCCCGAGCCCCGTCCTCTCTGGTGGTGCCTTAGGTCTCTTCCTGCAGGGGTTATTTGATTTTTATTTGCGCTTCTTTGAGACAGGGTTTAGCTGCGGAGCTCAGGCTGGCCCTGAATTTGCTTCAATCTTCCCGTCTCAGCCTGGGATTCAGCTGGCGCGGGGATGACGGGTGTGCACTGCCCCGCTTGGTGGGGCCCGTACTTTGAGGGGTTATGCTTGCTTGGTGGCTCATTTCTTCGATGGGAAGATTTGAGGAGAAGATACAGGGAGTGCATGGTGGCTGTGGCTGTGGCACCAGGACTGCCTGGAATATGGCTCCGCTGTGACCCAGACCTGGACTGCTCTGGGGACACGTGCGCATGCTGCCGTTTCCAGGAGCAGAGGTGTGCGGCTTCTGCTCTGTACAGCCTTCCCTCTCAGGTTGTATGCTGGCTTCTCCCTGGCCTCATCCTCCCAGCTGGAAGGCGAGGACGTGCCAGGCTCCTGTTGCCGCTGAGCTGTGTCCTCCTTGGGGACTCTGAGCTCTGTGCTGCAGGTCGGGGTGCAGTTCATGCAGGACAAACAGACTCAGAATCAGCCATCCCTGTCCCTGGGTGCAGGTGGGGTTGTGGCTGGATGCCAGCTATACCTAGCTGTCACCCATCAAGAGTGACTGATGGCTTGGGGACAATTCTGGGACCCCCCAACTGCAGCACACGTAGGGCCACCAGAGTGGAGGGGACTTTTCCCAGGGCTCCTGTCCCCAGTGTCTCTCTTGTTTTGGAGGCCTGAGGCCCAGTAGCCACCACATGAAGAAATGACCGAGGAGAGGCCGAGGACACGCCTAGCATGGGACAGCTGGGGTTCTGCACCCAGACCGTAAAAAACCAAGCCAAACAAACACGTGGAAAAGAAAGAGACACATCCAAGAAGGGACGCAGGCCACTATCTGCTCTAGAGTGCTCTCCCTAGCCTTCCTGTGCCAGGTCCCCTCAGTGGTGAGTGGCAGGGCCAATGGCGGGCTGCGGGCTGTGCCGCATCGTCACCCCAAGTGGGCTTCATCTAGGCCCCATCTGCCAGGGAACTATGTTTGCATTCAACCCCATGGCCTTGTTGTGGGTGAGTTCACACCTTACTTTAGGTTCTTACCTTTTTTTTTTTTTTTTTTTTTTGGTACCAGGGATTGAACCCTGGGCCTTTGCACTGAGCTACATCCCCAGCCCTTTTTATTTTTGTTTTCAGACAGGGTCTTGGCAAGTTATCCAGGCTGGGCTTGAACTTGTCATTCTCAAGCCTCCGCCTCCCTGACTGCTGGAATTATGGCCTGTGCATCATGGCGCCTGATGTTGTTTTTATGCTTTTGAAGAAGGGATAGAGCTGAGGCCTTTGGAGCTCCCGGATGTAGCTGGGACACGGGGAGTGTAACAGTTTGTCTAGAACAGTGATGGCGAGCTTTTTAGAGCTGTCAGTGGTATAACAGCCCACCATGGCACATGTACCGTAGGATCACCACCACTGGTCTAGAATGTTCCGTCTGCACTTGCCCCCCTCCTGGGTGTGAGGAGAAAGAGCTTGGGTTTTGGTTGGGTGTCACACCAGCTCAGTGCTGCTGGGGTGATGGTAGTGGGGGTGTCGCCACCCCCAGCCCCCTGTGATGTGACAGTGCAGTGAGGTCCGGGAAAGGCTAGAGTTCACTCAGAGGCCAGCAGGAGGTGGGGCCTCCTAGGTACCTCGGTCTCCTTGTCCCTGCAGGAGAAGGATGCTGCCGCTTGTGAAAGGGCAGCTGCAGAGGTCCCCAGCACTAGCTTGTGCTTAAGTCCTGTCTGTAACAACTCCCCTATGATGGTCCTTGCCCCGGAGACAGCTTTTCCCAGCTGGGCCAGGCTCTGACCAGGCAGGATCCCAGGACACTGGTGCGGTGGAGCTGGGCGGAGCCTAGGAAGCCAGGCAGGGAGGATGGCTGGAAGACTCTGGAGAGCCTTTCCAGCTATAATGGTGGGAGGAGGGTACGGGGTGGGATGGGCTGATCCTGCCCACCGTTCCCATTGCTCCAGGGCAAGGCCCAGGGACTAGGTGCTGTGATGGGGCTTATTAGGCTGAAGGAGGCAGAGAGTTGCTTCCTGCTCACCCTTAGCGCTCTGTCTTCACTGTATTAAAGGCCCTGCGGGGTCCAAGTGACCCTGTGGTGTCCAGAGTAGAGGTCCCCTTCCTCTGGGCATCCTCCCTGCCAGCACACAGGCTAGCCCAGAAGACACTGCCTGCATCTGGGTAGTTGGTGAGAAACCAAGGGCGTGGTCCCACACGCAGTGCCGGCCCTGCCCCTGGGCACGCTGAGCGGGTGAACAAGCCCGGGCGTGATGGTGCGCGCCTGTAGTCCCAGTGCTGGGTAGGCTGAAAACAGGAGGATCACTACAAGTCTGAGCTACATAGAGAGACCCTGTACCAAACACATAAAAAACAAAACAAAACAAAACAAAAAAACCCAACAAAGGCGCGAATGAGGAAGGAAGGAGGAAAGAAAGCGGCTTTGGGGGGCAGGGGCTGTTCCTGGATCCCTGTGGAGCCCTGCACAGAGAGGATGCTTCAGAAGTACCTGCCCAGGCCTGAGCCCCTGCTCGATGTCACATCTGCCGCTTACAAGGTCTGGCTGAGTGGGGGATTCCTTCATGGAAGCTGCTCTCTGCCCTTGTTGGTGGGCTTTGCAGGGGTGGCCCTGAGCCAGGAGGAGCCTTCAGTTAGGCCCTGGCTTCTGTGTGGCCATTGTGACCAGTTCTGTTCCTGGAGGCTGAGCTGGGCCTGGGTGCTACCGTGTGGATTCTTCCCTGCCAGGCTTGGGCCAGCCTCTCCCACCCCAGGGAGACTGTCATTGGGTGCCAAGTTGCTGCCCAGCATGGTTGCTGGTGGGGGCTCCGGCAGCTTGGCTGAGCTCACCCTGGAAGGAGGTGAAGTTCTCCCTGTGGGCAGACTGGCTGGGAGCCCTCAAGGCAGAGGGCGCCCTGTGGGTGGTGCCGTGAGGGGTACTGTTCTGGGATCTGTCAGCCGGCAGTGATGGCTCAATTGTAGGGTGCCCAGGACCAGGTGCAGAGGAGGCCAAGGCAGCTACAGAACCAGGACTGGGGCCAGGAGGAGACCTGCTTCCCCAGGGCATAGTTCATTCCTAGCAACCCAGAGGCTTCCAGTGTGTGACCCTAGATTGGTCACTTTACCACACTGGGCCTCAGGCTTCTTGCCTACAATGGGGAGGGGCCTCTGTGAGGAGGATGATGGGGACAGGGGTGCAGGGCCCACAGCCCAGACAGCAGCACACCCGTCTCAGATGTTGCAAGGCCTGGCTCTGGGTGTGCGCAGCCTGTTGTGTGGTGGGGCGGCGGCGTCGCTTGTGTCCTACGGCATTCCAGGTGGGTGGTGCATGTTGGCTTTGCAGCTGCTGACCGCCATCGCACTGGAGGTCTGTGTGTTCTCGGTGCCCTGCACTGTGAGCCTGGCGCTGTCTGAGGGGTAGGAAGCTAATGCTGCATTTCCCCTGCAGAAATATTTGCCTGGACTGCCAGCCACTTTTGTGAGGAACCTGGGGGCTCTGCCACTTCATCCTTCTGCTAGGAAAATGTGGGTCCTGGGAGTTCAGGGTGTTGGAGCCCACTTGGCCCTGTGCCAGCGCCCTGGCTTCTTCCCCACCCTACTTCCTCTAGCAATCCAGGGGCTTCATTTCCTGTCAGCCAGTATCGGCCAGTGACTGCCCTGTGCTGGACCTCAGGGAGCCCCTGGGCGCTAGAGGGTAACTGCTTGTCCGAGACTTGCTGGCTCTGATCCATTCTATGCTAGTGTCTGCATCAACCATGCCGGCCTTCTGTCAAAATCTGGGGGGTGCTGTGGCCCCAGATCAGACACTTGGGGGGCTCTGGCTGTGCCTTTGGCCAGGGGGACAGGCTGCGTGGTGGGAAGCAGGCACCCCTTCCTGTCTGCCTCGGTGTCCCTGGGCTGGGTGGGGATTTCTCTTCGTTTGAGGGAACAGACTGCTCTAGGAGGAGGCTGGTCTTGGTCTGAGGGCTTCTTGATGTGGGTGCCTCAGCAAGCAAAGCGGGGACCCCTGGCCTTCCAGGGCTGGGGATCTCAGGCCAGGCCTGGGCCTTGTGTGGGGCAGCAGACTCAGCTGCGTGCTCCTGACCCTGCAGCACCTTACTTCCTGATCTCCACACGCTCCCTGGCCAGGGATCTTGTCGCTGCTCACCCATTGTGGGAGTAAATAAGATCGTTTAAGAAAGCCAGCGAGCCAGGAGTCCCTGTCTATGGCAGGGTGCCTGTGGAAGCCGAGGGACGGAGAAGTCAGGGGGAGCTCTTCCACAAGAAATAGACTCTTATGTCTTGGGATTTGGGGAGGTGGAGCTAGAGAGGGCTTTCTCGCCCCTGCCCAGGCTCTGCGCGTTATTAAGACACTCTGTCTTATAAGGGACGTTGGATAATTAATCCGGAGGCGAGGCAAGAGCAACAAGCATTCAGATAGATTTAAATAAATGAGGAAGTTCTTTAATGTGGACTTGTAAAATAATTGTGGGCTGGTTGCATGTGCAGGAGAAGGTCTGTATTTATTAAAATGTGCATTTCCTCTGCAGAAGATGGCGTGTTCCTTTGTGTACATACGCACGTGTGCACGCTTGCACCCATGCACCCATGCACGTATGTGCGTGTGTGCGTGCGTGTGCATGCACACACACACACACATACACGCACACACACACGAAAACATGTAGCCAGAGCCCTGCTAAGTCATCTCCCTTTTCAATTATGCCTCGTGGTCGATTTCCAAAAACCACTTTTGATTGTGTGATTTTGTTTCACTTAAGAGCGCTCCAATCAGCCCCTCGGAAGCAAGAAGGGGGAGAAAAACCTTCACCAGATATCTGGGTGAGGCTCTCAGCCATTGAGAATATTGACAGCAATCAGAATTCCGTGGCTGTTGAAACTTCGCCTCTAATTGAACTGGGAAAGGTAAACCCAGATTCAGGGCTCTGCATGCTATAATTGCAATAATTTAATTTAGCTATTTAACCTGTAATTCAGTGGTATTTATTAAGGAGCATGGGAGAAAATGAGGCCATTAGGAACCAGAGATGAATACATTGAAATGAAAATGAACACTTCTAACTGCCAGTTGACCTTCGGTTTGTAGCAGTTTTTATTAGGCTGGTCACGGTAATTACCAGGACGTGAATCAGGGAGGAAAAGTGAATAATTCAGTAATGAACATTTTTATTCATTATCTCACATTTTCAGGAAGTGGACAAGCATCGTGAAAGTATGGGCTCTGCTCTTTCTGTTTGTTTTGTGTTTTAAAATGATTGTTTGTGGACAGTGTC
>NDGM010052782.1:0-11845 GCA_002564305.1 Octomys mimax | reverse complement strand
GAAGGAAGGAAGGAAGGAAGGATGGAAGGAAGGAAGGAAGGAAGGAAGGAAGGAAGGAAGGAAGGGAAAGAAAGAAAGAAAGAGAAAGAATAAGAAAGAAAGAAAAATATCCTAGGGGATATGGATACATTGCTGTATGTAAATACTGTGCCATTGAGGAAAGGACCAAGCACCCTCAAATTCTGGAATTCTCAGGAGTCCTGAACCCAGCTTCCCACAGATACTAGCAGACAGGTGTGCAGAAATTATCTGGAACCCCCCAAAGGCTTGGAAATTACCTGACACACCGTTAATCTCCAAGTCAAAAAAGAAGTTTCAAAGCAAATTTGAAAATATTAGAGTGGAACTGAAATTCAATATATTAAATTGAATTTAATATATGAAATCAATATCTTAAAGTTGCAGGATGCAATGAAAGTCATGCTCAGAGTGAAACTTACAGCACAAATGCTGCAGAAGCATTTATGTTGTGCATGCAATGTGAAGCGTCCTCACCGACGCCCTCCCCCACTCCTCCGTAGTCTAGAGAAGTGTGAGTTTAGGTGCTTAAAAAGGGGCAAAGGGGGCTGGGGAGGTAGCTCAGCGGTCTAAGCACCTGCCTGGCAAGCACAAGGACCTGGGTTCCATCACCGGTACCACATACGCGCTGGGTGTGCAGTGCTGGCCCCAAAACTGGGCATGGTGGCTCATGTCTGTAATCCTAGTGCTGGGGAGACTGAGACAGGAGGACCATTATGAGTCCAAGCTGCGTAGAGAGACCCTGAACCAAATAAATAAATAAATATAAGTATTTTTTAAAATGGGGGACAAAGTGGGGAAAGAGGAGAAGTGCGATCGGCCTGAATGAGTGCATTCCCTCAAAAGTCCATGTGTTGAAGCTTAATGGGCAATTTGGGGGCACAAAGAGGTGAGGTTTTAAAAAGTACAGTCTCCTCCCTCAACAAGACGATTAAGGTCTTCATGGAAGTTGAGAGTGACCTTCCCAAAGTGTGGTTACCTTGGCTTCCATGTGTGAAGACCACCACATCCATCCCCTCTGGAGGCCATGGTGTTCATGGCGCCATCTTGAAAACAGAGAACAGCCCTCCTTGGACACTGACTTTGGACTTCCAGCCTTTAAAATTACAAGGAACAAATTTCTGTTCTTTATAAACTGCCCACCTGAGTTTTATCAGAGCAGCTCACACAGATCAAATGGAATCTGGGCCCTTGGTGAAGGGCCTTCAGTGCCAGGCTACACTTTGAAACCTGCTCAGACAGGAAGCTTTGGGGCTCTTGAAGATGCTAGGTTGGCCCAAAGGCACGCAGGGGTAGGAGAGTAGCAGGAAGTGTGGGAAGCAGGAGGAGGACCAACTCCATCTGCCTTTGCATGGGCAGGGGTACAGTGGCTAGGTGGGTGGGTGGCTGGTGGCCTCGGATACTGTGGCAGGGCCTCAGGACTGGAAGCCTTGGCTATCAGCAGATGGCTGAACTAGGAGGTATGAAAGGAGGGTGGGAGACTATGGGGGAGGGGAGCTGAGCAAGATGTAGACGGGGGAAGACCGAGGACTGTGGCTCTAAAAGAAGAATTTAAGGAGCAGCTGCAAGACTCTGGACCCGAGTGCCCAGCCTTTGAGAGGAGGCCGGAGGAGCACAGAAGGCCCCTAGGCAGCACGAGGGTGGGCTTTCCTCTCTCTCCTCCCCTCACCATCTTCTTGGTCTCGGTCTCGTGAGGAGGGAGCCACCATCCCTGTGTTCTCCCTCTCCAAGGCTGCCTTCTCAGGCCCAGCCTCGGCCCCTGGCCTGTCACTGCAGCTCCAGCCTGCCCGCCCACCCATCCCCACACGCTCTGGGTTGAGGCTCCTGAAACATAAACTCCTGCCCCTCTCTGCTCACCTTCTACCCCCAGCAGAGGAGGGGATGCCCCCAGTGCAGCTGCTGGCTGTCCAAGGCCAGTGAAGTTGTGCAGAGACACAGGAGACAGATGAGGCCAGCGTGTGGGGGCTTTCATGAGCCCACGTGTACACAGGGGAAACACCAGTCCTGTGCTGAGATTAAGGCCTTCCTGTTGGGGCTAAAAACGCCTCTATTTTGATGACAATAGACTGCGTAGAGGTGGTAGCTGTTTCAGTGCCTTTCTTGGTGAAGTGGAAGGTGGCCAACAGCAAAGAGCCACACATCCTCCAGGAAGACCAGGCCTCGGAAGGACACAAGTCACCACTGCCTCTTCCTGTGCCGCCAACCCTGTGACATTTCTACTAGACCACTCCCCTGTCCCTACTTTACCACTCCCCTCTTCATGAGGCTAGCCTTGATCATGTTTTTGTACACTCCGGGTTCTGGGAGCACTTGGCAAATCTGGAACACTCAGGACACAAGCTGACAGCTTCCCTTGCAGCTACAGGTACCTGTGTGACCAGCATCCACCACGTGGCACTCTGAGTCTGGGATGAGCAGCTTTTAGGAGATGAGGGTCTTTGTAGAAGCACCCAGCTTTCAGGACAGCTGTGGTCACCAGGATGAGTTCCTGGCCCAGCCATGGCATCAGTGGGCTCCTGTGGCTGTGGCAACGTGTCCTGGGGCTTGGTGGACCCTGCAGTGGCGTTCCTCACAAGCACAACTCCAGACACCTCCTGGCAGCTTAGCACCACGTGAGAGCTTTGGCCCCCAGTCCTCTGTGAATTTCTCAATGATCTTGTCAGAAGTTCTTTTGTGGGAGAATTCAGCCACAGAAATCAGACTCCTCTGGGGTTTCTTGGGCCCTGCTCTGGGGTAAAGCCCTTCCCTTTGATTTCCACAGCCCTCTGCCCTTGCTACCATGGTGCCCAGAGTTGGTGCCTCAGGGGTCTCTTGCTTGGTGTGCCCCCAGACTGGAAGTTGGGCCAGGAGAGAGTTACTATGTAAAACTCAAATCCACATTTGGTCAGCTCTCAGATAAGTGACAAGTGCCCACAGCTGGCAGCTCTTCTAAGCAGATGGAGGCCAGCCAGGTGTAAGCCCCCAAGTCACTTTCCATGGACCCAATGATGTTCTTTCTTTTATTGCAAACAAAGGCAGGTTTTGTGAGGAAACCACACGGTGTCCCTGGAAGCCCTGTGTCTGCTCATTCTAGCTCACTGATCTTCCCAATATAATGTCACATGTTCCGCTCAGCTGAATTTTGCACTTTGGAATAGCAAGTGCTCGCTCTACTGTTTGCACATCCATGAGTGGGTTTGCACCCGAAGTGCAAAATCAGCTCCTGCCTCATGTGTGGACCACCCCACCCAGGCGCAAGCAGCAGATGTGGGGCGCTGAAGCCCCAGGTGTGCAGGTCGCCCCTCCTCCCCCACAGGTGTCCCAACACCCAAGCCAGGATGACAGGAGGCAACTCCGGGATCAGGCTAAGCTTCCACCCAGGAGAGACGATTCTAGAGAACTGGGTCCCTTTCAGTTTTGACTCTGAGCTTGTTTGGAGCCAGTGAGTACAGAGGGATTTATAGTAAAATCCATGCCAACGTGTCCGCACGACACCTGTTGTGTTCAAATACCCGAACCTGACCCGTGTGCCCGCTTGGATGCGTGGTCTGGACATGGATTCTTCATGCGGCTGGTGAATTCATCACAACGTAACTATGCACTGAAAACCCATAGGAGGAAGCCGGGATCACAGCTCTCTGAGGCATTCTGGACAGCACTTTTCTGTCTCCCCAGTTATCATATTTTCTACAGGTTTCTGAGCTGAGAAGTGAAAGACACAAAAGGCAACGAACGTGTGCTGAGACACTCCGTGCACTCCATCTACATGAAAATAAAGCATTTGGGCTCTGGAGATCTATGTGTGCGTTCCGGGATCTGGGCAACAACTCTCATTTTTCCAATATTGGCTTTGTTCAAAATGCAAAAAGACACACTGCCGGCTGAGGTCGTTCTGCCATCCACAGCCTACTCTAATTCGCAAATCAAGCAGAAATGTGCTGTGCGTTTAGAAAATCAGACCCAGCTGCAGGCAGCTTGGTTTCCCTTTGCAACATGCATGTGACAGATTCAAAACTTCTGCCTAAAATGCCAGTGGAGACCCTTGATGTCGCTGGGCAGTTCTCTCTGTCTCCCAGTGAGAGAGCTTGAATTGTGCTCTGTGCCATTATTCTCATTTTCCAAATGTCTTTAAAGTCTAATTGGTTTCCTTGCATTATTCACGTTTTAATAGTGCTCTGACTTGGGTGCTTGGTGAGTCCATCCCGTCGCGACAAGGCTCTGTAGAGCAGAGCGGCCGTGGCGGGCTCTCAGGTACTTCCTTTCATCCACAACTCTGAGGGGAAGAGGACCCGCACGCCAGCCTTTCGAGCTGGAGGAAAGGAAAGAATTCAAATAAAGCGACTTTTTCAAAAGGTGATTTTAGTGACTGTTGACCTGTCTATTCACGTGGAGTCTAGGGACTGCGTGCTGGCGTAAGACCCCCAGAGATTGTGGCAAAATGCGGGCACCGAGGCCAGGCCACCCTGATTGACTTGGGCACTGTGGCGCCCAGGAGCCCGCCTTTAAGCAGGCTTTCCATCCAATTCCCAGGGGCCCTGGTGCCTGAGGAGGACAGGCTTACTTTGGCTTTACCTGAAAATGCTAGGCAGAAAGGAAACAGCTTTCTGGCCTGGAGGGTGGTGGACTCTGGTTAGCCACCCTGCGCTGCAGCAGCCACGGCTGCAGCCCTCTCCCTGCTGCTGCCCTGCCCCTCTTGTGGTGACTGCCTGGTGAGGGTAAGTAAAATCCAGGCCATTGTTTCCCAGAGTCTTCCCTGAAACAACACTGTCATTGCTGGGGTGGCCGCACTGCCCAGCCGGAGGGATGAGGGCCGTGCCTAGCAACAGAACAGCCTCCGGGCCCTCTGTCTCCACCTAGCAAGATGTCAGCAAGATTGATGACCCTCGCCAGGCAGTCCTAGGCCAAGGCAGCAGCTCACCCAGCAGCATGCACTCAGAGGCTCATGCCCCCTACTCTCAGGAGGACAGAGGCCTCCTGTCCCCATGGAGAACACCGTGCGACAGGTGCATAGCGCCCTTCCTCGTGTCCTGTGAGTCCCTGTAGAGCTGTGCTCTGCACCCTGGGCAGCCATAGCGGCCTCTGCGAGTTCCTGGGTAGTGGCAGAGGTGAAGGAGATTCCTCGGGTGTTTGTACATCCACAACAGGGGTAGCCCCCAACCAAGTCCTACGCCCAGGCTCTGCACACCTGCTTAGGACTTGGAACTGTCAGGGTTCTGGCACTGAGGAGAAGGAGAGGCGTTGATTCACCTGATCCCGGGCAACTGGATACACAGTTAATGGTATCATTCATGTTTTATAGATGAGAATGGGAGGCACAGAGGGGTTCAGGCCTCACACCACTGGGAAGGCTCGCTCCAGGGTTGAAATACAGGCAGCCTCATCCCAGATCTTCTATGTGGCCCTCCCCACCACACCCCACTGAGGCTTCTCTGTGAACTAAGGGGAGGCTGGGGTGTGTGGATGCGGGAGGAAGTAGAGTACAGGAGGACTTGCAAATTCAAAGGGACAGACCGACGACATACAGCATCGACTTCGGCTGCAGTGCCCGAAGACAGGCAGAGAAGATCCGGGCTGGATTTCCTTTGGGCAGGCAGACTCATGAGCGCCTTCTCCCTGGCAGCACAGGGCTGCACAGGGGCCTGGGAGCCAAGAGTGACTTCAAAACTGGACAGAGCATGTACCCATCAAAAACAGGACCTTTGGACAAGCTGGAGCACACTAGGTGGCTGCACACCGAGTAGCCATTAAGAGGAAAAGGCAGGTCTATAGTCACTGGTGGAAATGGATTTCTAAGACAGAGAAAGAAGAAAACAGGGCTGGCCAAGTAGCTCAGTAGATTAAAGCGCCTGCAACAGGTGCAGGGGCTGGGGGTACGATCTCCGGGCCTGCTGTGCCAGCCCCACGCCCGGGATGCACTGAGATGGCAATTGAGACTGGGCATCATGGCGCTTGCCTATAATCCCGGCTCTTGGGAGGCTGTAAACAGGTGGATCACTGCGAGTCTGATCTAGTAGTGAGATGCTGAACACCCTGAAGACCCTTCCCTAAAATACAAAAAAAAAGGAAGAAGAAGAAGAAGGAGGAGGAGGAGGAGGAGAAAAAGAAGAAAACAGTGTGAGTGTGAAATTTCTCATTCATCAGCCAGCCACGGTGGCACACACCTGGCACTCGTCGCACTCTGGAAAGCTGAGGCAGGAAGATCTTGAGATCAAGCCCAGCCCAGCCAACTTAAGGACTCAACAAGGCCTTGTCTCAGTATTTTCAAAAGGACAGGGATTGAGGATTCTGTTCTGTATTTGAAGCCCTGACTTCAATCCCCAGAACTGCAAAAACTAAAAATTCTCCTTTATATTAAAAAAAAAAAAGTATGATGCATGAAGCATGTCTAAAACAATACTGAGAAAGCCCGGCCCTGCACCCTACACACTCCCCCTGTGAGTCGTCTGTGCTACTGTTTCCCACTCAGAGTCGCTGTCATCTTCATATCTTTACACACATTTTTGCTGCACTTCACAATTTATGAAACAGGAGCAATTTGGAATTGGGTGTAAGCACCCAGGGAATAAAACAAATCCCCTAATTTGCAAAATTAAACATCGAACAAGTACCTACTTTACATGTTCCTAATCAACGAAGTGGGCATACAGAAGCAGCTAATTAAAAGTAATTGTGCACACCTAGAACAAGATTTATTTTCCAGCCAGGGCTGTGGGCGGGTTGCAGAGGCTCTATAAATAAAAGCATCAAACAGGTGTGCATCTTCTCGGGAAGCTGCCTGGAGGTTCTCGTAGCTCGTCCTGCCTTCATCCTGAGCCACATCTCCAGGCTGTCCACCTGAGACACGGTCTCTCTGAGCAGCCCACGCTGGGCTCAAACTGGCAATCCCCCGTCTCAGCCTCCCAGAGAGCTGAGAGTACACACTGCATCATCACACAGGGATCTCTTCACAAGGGAAATCCGCTCAGCAGAAATCCGCTGCATTTCCTCAGCCTGGCACTGGAGAGCCTGGGGCAGCGAGGAGAGCCCTGGTAGTTGGCTGACACTGGTGAGCGACTGTAAGCCACTAGGGGCTCTATTGATACAGAAAGGGTTGGGCCGGTGGCCAGTGGCGGAGCATCTGGAGGAGTCCGCTGCTGTCAGTCTGCACTGGCATCAGTGGTTTCCCGCCCTGAGCAGCAAGCGTGGGTGAGAGAATTGTCCGGGTCTCAAAACCGGCTCACACCGTGCAGGCAGGCAGGGTCGCAACTCCCGCCCTCACCCAGACAACCGCTGGACTCGCAGGTGAGGTAGTTACACGGTTCTTTTTTTTTTGTCTACAGGGTCTACGGGTCTCACACTTGTAGTGAGCCTCCTGTTTTCAGCCTCCCAAGTGCTGGGATTACAGGCGCAGGCCACCACCACGCCCAGTCTCAATCGCCCTCTCAGCGCACCCAGGGGCGGGGTCAGCGTGGCATGTGGGGGATCTGAGTCCTGGCACCTGCGTCTGCCTAAGCAGGCACTTTGATCCGCTGAGCTATTTGGCCGACCCTGTTCCACAATTCTTAATGACAATTGTTCCAGTCGAATTCTGATAAAACCTCTGGGATGTTGTAAAGGTGATCCTGATGAAAGCCCTGGACCCAGCTGAAGTTCCCGCCATGGGCATGCCCGTCTCCACCCACCTGGCCCAAGGGCAGGTCTCTATTCACTGAAGCGCCACAACAATACAGGGACCCCTTTCCTCTGAAGCTTCTGGACACCATGAGGACACCACATGACATGGGCAGTGGTCTCCAAACTAGGGGCAGCAGGCCCAGCCGCAGCTGAGGAGAAGCGGGCCCACCCTTGAGGAGGTGGAAGGGAGCAGGAAGGAAGGGAGGTTTGCATGTGACCACGCGGCATGACTGTCATCTTAACACCAGATCTCCACTTAGCGTACAAAGCAACAGAGCGAACTTGATGGCTATTATGTGATGTCCCCAGTTCTATTTTATTTTTCATGTATGTATTTGGTACAGGGTCTCATTAAGTGCCACCACGCCTGGACTTGTTGCCAGCTCAGCGCACCTCAGGGCAGGGCGGGTGCAGCATGTGAGACTGGAGAATCGAACCCTGGTCCCTGGGCTTGCCAAAGCAGGCGCTTAGTCCACTGAGCTATCTCGCCAGCCCTGATGTCCCCAATTCTAACTGAATGCTCCTCCCTCTGTAACAACAGCGAGCCACCTGCCAGCCCACCTGGTGCTGTCACCCCCACGCACACCTGAACATCTCAAGGTCCACTCTGCAACAATCAAATCGCCACTGAGCTTCTAGCTTGGGACACCTGTCCAGGAGGGGTATTGTGCTAGGAAATTGGTGCCAAGTGACATTTCTCAAATGCCAAGAGCTCACCAATGGATGGTAATGTTTCATTGGAAACTATTTTGAACACAGATTTAAAAGCATTCTGTCCTTTGAAAATCACCCACATTCTTTACGATAATTCCAGAGTATTAATTTGAAAAGCTTGTGTTTGAAAGAGAAGCCACTGGATAGGATGTAGTCTTTAAATGTCCTCTTCCTTAGACAATAGAATGGCTGTTCTAAACCGGGTGGATGTTGTCTAGACCAGAATTTAATGTGCAGAGTAGACATCACCGAATATATCCTTGCAGAAATACCAATAATCTATAAAAAAAAAAAAAAAGAGAAGGGGCTGAAATAAAGCCCATACGCATAAGCTTGTGTCTGACAGGAGCAAGGTCCCGAGTTTGGTCCTTGATACAAAAATTAAAAAGTATAAAAAAGAGACAAACATTTCCCTAGTTTTTATAAAAGAGAACTCAAAACATGTGAACACTTGCTCAGCCTTTTATTAGAAGTGATTAGAGAATGGTTTTGTATCAGAGTCTCTTTTATGATCATACATAGTGATAATTTTTAAATCATTCAAGATACCTTTATGTTTTTTACATGCCCACTGTCAAGAACTTCAAGTGCAGTGATTCTGGGAATTATTAGGCCTTTCACTGAGATTCTGGGGATAAACTGAGATCCAAGCCTTCTTAGTGTATTCCTTGCTTACCGCAGTTTTATGATATCTCAGAAGTGGAGTATTTCACCTTCTCCAGTTCTTCAGAACGTGCTGCAGCATCCCATGCGCAGCCCAAGGAGCTTTAGAGTGGACTTGTGGGAGTTCCATAGGCAAGCTAAAGAGATACCCAGTAAAAAGTGGAAGGTGCACAATTGCTGTCGCCAGCACCAGCTGCACACTCTCAGTAATAGGCACCTGGCCTGGCACCCTCTGTGGTAAGGGGCATCCAGAACCTGCCCTGCAGACCCCACAGGACCTCAATGAGTTTCACTAGTGAAATCCTCACAGGACCAACATCCTTTCCATCCTCGGAGGCCAGGGTAGGGCCCAGGGGTCAGGCCCCTGACCATGGTGGTGAAAGAGGGGGAGGGCAGGGAGGGAGGATGCTACCCAGCTCCAAGTTGGAGCTGAGCTTGGTTCTTATTTTGCTGAACACATCATACATGTCAGCACATTCTGAGCAATCCTTTGGAGAGACCTCCCCAGCACCCCGGGCATCCACATGGAGCCCAGAAGGGTCACGCAGTGGCTGCACTGTGCTGAGTCAGTTCTGCTCTACACCTGCCCTAAGGAAAACTGTAAAACAAATCTCAGCAGGGTCAATCTGAGTCAAATGGCATATAGCTCCTAGCATAGAAAGCTGTGTCTCTCCCTGAAAGGAAGACAGCAGAACGCAGACACACATGAGTATGTAACATACAGCATTACCTATTTGATGTGTCCGGCAGCAAATCCAGATGGGCTACAGTGAGAGATCGGAGGACGTGTGACTTACAACCGGGCTGGCAATCAGCCACAGAAACTACAGAAGGGACACACACGATGGGGAAAAGATGGACTGGCAGAGGAGGGCTTAAAATGGTTATTAGAAGTGTGTTTGCTATAAACTAGGCATTGATTCTTTTCCTCAAATTAATATACAGAAACCTAATCTCAGCAGGCTGGAACTTGGGGAGCAGGATTTCAGTAGCTGGTTCTGTGTGAAAGCAGGAATGTCAAGAACAGGATCAGTGTTCCACTCAAACTTGCATGAGGGACTGAGGGGACGCAGCTCTGAGAGCCAGGAAGTAGCCCTCACAAGGGGCCACACCTGCCTATGCCTCGATCCTGGGCTTCCAGCTTCCTGCCTTAAGGGAAATAAACATCTATTCCTATATGTGGCTGGCATTTTTTCGTAACAGCTCAAGCACATTGAGATAATGCTACGAAAGTCAAGGACAGTAACATAATGAGGAAAGAAATATACGATAAAACCAAAGGGACATCTCATGAGCAGATAGGGTTAAGTGGCACTGCTAGTCCAAGGACTGAAGAACTTGATGCTGGGGAAGACAGCCCCAGTTGTGTTTGTCACCCGGTGCAGAGTTCGGGAATAAAAGCAAACTTTTCCCGAACACTTCTTGTTAGAGAAGAGCAGTGCCAAGTGGCCTGATGTGAGGGTCATCAGAGTCCAGCACAAGCGCAGGGAGAGGATGGTGGCAGAGAGTGGAGAGCCACTACCGAGTGGGGCAGTGGGGAAGACGGCCACCAGCTGCACTTATGCAGAGTATTCAGGTCTCAGCTATACGAGGAACTTCACTCCAAAAGAAAAAATAATCCATTTTAACAATGGACAGGTGAACTGGATAGATACTTTGTCAAAAGAAGGAATATAAGTGGTCAATAATTATGTGGAAGAAAACCCATTCACCATGTCCAGCCATCAGGGAAATGCCAGTGGAAGCTACGTGGAGTGGCTTCCCACCCCTGCAGATGGGCTGTCACCAAGAACAAGTACCAATGAAGATGCCATAAAAGGAGTTCTTGTACACCGTTGGTAGGAAAAGAAATGACTAAGCCACTGTGGAAGGCAGTGCGGACTGTCCTCAAAGCACTAGAAACAGAGCTGCCCTTTGTCCCCGCTATCCCACTCCGTGGTACACACCCGATGGCATTAAGGCCAGCAGGCTACAGAGAAACCTTCCTGCCCATGTGCACTAGGGAACAATTCACAATGGCCAGGAGAGGAGACCAGCCTCGGTGCCGCAGCAATGAATAGGACAGAGGAAAGGTGGTGCATGCAGACAATGGGGTATTATTCAGCCAGAAAGAAGAATGAAATCCTGTCACTTGCAGGAAAATGGATGCAGCCAGAGGTGCTCAGCTAAGTAAAACAAGCCAGGCTCCACTAAACAAGTGTTCTCTGTCCTCCTTGGTATGTGGATGTGGAGTCCAGAAAGAAGAGGGAGAACAGAAGGAAGACAGGCCATTAGCCCACAGGAAGGAGGGCAAGGACCCAGAGCCCCGGGAGGCGGCAAGGACACCGAGGTGACCACATAGGTTATTTGCACGAATGACAGCACCACAGTGAATGCCAAATTTTGTAAAATTAATAGGCAATGTTTAAAATGTATACAAAGGAAATAGCAATCAAATCCTTTTAAAAGCACATGAGGAAATGTGCTGAGGTATTTCCAAATTTTTTGAAACTCTCACAGCCAAGACACTCAGTGAATCCGAGTCGTGATGCACAGTGGAAATTGCACCGAGATCTATGTCTGTACCGTGGTGCCTACGTCGATGGAGTTGCGTGAAGGTGGTGGGAAAGGGGACTCTTGGTGGCAGTCAGAGGTAGGAGATGCAGTGGAGTAGAAATAAGAATGCCAGGAGCAGGGCGAGAGTAACTCCAGGCATGCAAGCTTGTTTGAACACTTAGAAATTCACCACTGCAATTCAAAGTTGCAGAAAAAGATCATTGTCACTGATGAAAAAAAAAAAGCATGTTATAGAATTTTAAGAGACTTTTTTTTTTTTTTT
>NDGM010052656.1:0-16297 GCA_002564305.1 Octomys mimax | reverse complement strand
CTCAGGCCCTTGCGCTTGCCAGGGAAGCGCTTATTCCACTGAGCCATCTCCCCAGCCCATATACCATAATTTTATAGCCATTTTTCACATCCTGGATTTTAAATGTATGTCATGTGCTACAAATGTCTTTGGCCATTGAGATCTAATTCTGACTAGTTGCTTAGTGGATTTCTATAATGAGATATTATATAATCATCACATGTTAAATATGAAACAATTAGACTGACAATTTGCAGAAGCCCCAGAAAACTAAAGGTATTTATTTATTTATTTATTTATTTATTGTACTGGGTATAAAATTCAGGACCTTGTGCTTGCCAGGGAGGGACTGTGCCTTTAAGATATGTCCCTGGCCCTAAGAATCTTTATATGTCAATATTAATTACAAAAAAAATTCTGTTCCTGGAAGCCCTGGAACAGAATCTGTTCCTGGAATCTGTTCTAGTCCCCTGTCTCTAGAGCCCACATAATGAACACAGATTATGGTTGACGCTATCCAGAGAAGGAGAAATCTACAAATCTTCTAAAGTATAGGAGTTCCCCAAGGTCGTCCATTTGATCCAAGAACATCATGGTGCTATTTGTGCATTCCATCTTTCCTTCCAACCACTGGACTACCACTGGAACTATTTCTTTTAGCAAACTTCTAGCTAACTGAATTCTAGAGGCCTCAGTCCTTCCATTTCACCAAGCTCTGTGATTTCATTCCCGTAGCTCCTCTCCCCATCTGCTATCCAAACTCTACCATTGGAACTAGCACAACATGTTTAGAAAAGTTCCCTGCATGCTTAACTCTCTTACCAGAAGTACACTTTACTTTTGCACCTTAACTGAAACTGATGTTTCCCTTCTAGGCATTTCTTTCCCTCCTCCCATCTCATGCACAATCAGCTCAGTATAGCACCCTCGGCCCATTGCCAAGTGGGGAGGGGACATCCAATACTTATTTTATTCTTCTTACATTAAAGGACAGATTCTTGTTTTTTGTTCTTCCACCTATTATCAAATATGCTGCCCATGAAAATTCTATTTGCATTGTGTTCCTCTTGTGGTTGTCAAGTCCCACTAATATTCCTTTATCCTATGATGTAACAATTGTGACATTTTAATTCTACCTTCCACCAGTGTCCATCAGGGAAATACATTTTGAAATTACTCCATTTCAGTGACCTTAAAATATATCTATTTAAACCATGTATATTTCCCTAGACAAAACCAGGAGAATGGCATGTTTTAAAATTGCAAATCCACAAAACCCTCTCTGGACAAGTATATCTCTCATTTCCCAGCGTTCTCATTCACCTCTCTCACTGCACCTCCTGCTGACCATATCAAGATTCCTATGGAGCCAGCTAGATAGCTCAGTGGACTAAAGCACCTACTTAGGCATATGTAGGGACCAGAGTTCAATCCTGGGCTTGCCATGGTCGCCCTGCCCCAGGGGCACACTGAGACAGCAGTTGAGATGGGGCATGGTAGTGCACACCTGTAATCCCAGTGCTTGGGAGGCTGAAAACAGGAAGATCACTATGAGTCTGGTCTGTGTAGTGAGACCCTATAAGACCTTACACTAAACACACACACACACACACACACACACACACACACAGATTCCTAGCTACTAACCACTCTATATTTTCCCATTCTTCACTTTCCAGCATTTAGCCTTTGTCTCACCTAAGTTAAATTTCAGTGAGCAAAAATCTCCCTCTATTTTCTTAATAGCATGTCATTATCCATTGTTGTATTTTAATTTCATTGTGCACACATGGAAAACCCCAAACCTTAATGAACCCAACTGTTTGCTTGTCTAAATCAAGATCAACGATAATGACACTATAAAATGTAACCCATATGCACAGATTGGTGCCAACATAAATCCATGGTTTCCAGACTCATCTGGACTGTTAACATGTCTGTTAATTAGTCTAACAATTCCAAGTCAGTTTTATCTTCCATTTTCTTCAAGATTGTGATGAATCTCTAGTCTCCCCAACCATCTATTCATGTGCAATTCCTTCTGCATTGTCAGCTACTTATTTTTCATCTATTTTACAGGGAAGACAAAATTCATTAGTACCATACTATGTAGGAACTTCCCTGAATCCAAAACCATCCTTTTCAAATTTCTCCAGGTTTCTTGCTTCTCCAAACTCTCCATTCTGCTTATGCTCTGAAGCATCCAATTCACCTTCCCTAAAATACATTTTAATTTTCATTGCTTCTCTTTCAACCTACTTCTCAATATTATTCTTTGCTTAATCAATATTGAAATGTACTTACTTATTATTGTAAAAAGGAAGAAATATTCTTTTCTACCAATTCTGTCACCAACCAAAGGCATACATTCTTATTCAAACCTGGTCCTACCACTCACACCATCCATCCCCTTTGGCTCTCCATGGCTCTCAAAAAATGGGTGAAATTTTTAGCTTGGTGCATAAAGTCCTTCATATCTTGATCATTGACTGGGTCTTTTAGTCTGTATGTTGCCATTTCCTTATATATATTAGACTATCATAATTTGTGAAATATGCTATATTCCTTTATTAAAATATTATATACATTTACATACAGTTCTATCATCTTTAAAGCAAACTCCTACTATACCACCCCAGAAAGAATGACTGTGTTTACTTTCTTCCTCAGCCACATAACTCATATTAGTAGTTAAGTTTCATTTCAAATATCTCTTCCTCTTCTGAGATTCCTCTAACCACTCAGTTTGTAGCAGTTGCTCACTTGAAGTCACTCAAACATTTGAGCTGTCTAGTGGGCATTGGTTTTGCCTCTCTGAGTCTTAAAGCACTAAGAGTGTACTGAGGATAAGAATTGTGTATTTTTTATCTGTGTATTTTCAGTCTTGAAGTAATTATTTTGTTATAAAGAATTACCCTAGGAAATGTGTATTTGATGAATCAATAAGAATCATTTCACTACAACTTCCTCTCATTGAAGCTGCTTCAATTACCATATATCATAGATTACTTATTGATCTTTATTCCATTCTGTGTTGTTTCAGGTTTACAGAGAAGATGCCAAGAGATAAGATGTGCACATATTTAATTTTGAGAATCTCATGAGATGGATAAAGGTTGAAGAAGAAAGAAAAGGCAAGACAACCTTAAGTTTATGGTATAGATATGATTCCTGTGAAAGGAGAGACATGTAAAGATTGTGTATCATTCAGTGCTTACTAGACAGATTTAATGTAAATTACATAAATATATAGTGATTCACAAGGTAGGCTTGCAATGGCCATCTGCAGAGTAAGGTGTGGAGGGTGCAAAAGGGCTGTCTGTATGCTGAGTGCTAGAGGACCAGTCAAAATTCAAAGCCTGGATTTCACTCTTTCATGTGAGTATGTATCAGGAGGCTGAAGTATCTGTGACAGAAGGTTGAAGGGTCTATGCTAGAAGCCAGGAGATGACATCCAAAGTAAAGGTGAAGAGTAGCGCTCCTCTGAAGAGACTAAAGCCAGCCTTGCTTCCTCATTTCCCTTATTTCCAGTAAGCTCCAAGCATATTGTTGCTGTCACTAGCACCCAGGGTGTGTCTTCTGTCTTCAATAAATTCCATGCCCAGAACTATGCTGATCTGACTCAATTAGGTGTTACCTACTCTTTACCTGAGTTAACACAGGCAGTTAACTATCACAATCTGTTTAGAGGAATATCTGATTTCATCACAGTTCTACAATAAATTTAGCCATGTTGATGAGAAGTCCTCAAGCCAAGCTAGCTACCTATTGGAGAATTTCTTAGTATCACAGCATATAACCTGCTTTAAGACACCTACCTAATCATTAGTTGTGAGTGGCTCAAGGAAAGTGGGCCTAGGAAAATTGCTAAGTTGGATCCAGAGAAGCAGTGGCTGGATTGGTCAGTCAGTTACATCTCAGAGTGTATTCATAGCCACCCTGAATTTCTTTCTCTTCACCCATCAATTTTATTACCAATTTAAAAATCTTCCTTAAAGTCTATCATGCTACTCCTCTCCCAACCAATTACTATCTGGAATACTAACCAACAAACATCTCCAGATTTCCAAAAGTAGTGAAATTTGTATCTTCTCTTCACCTTAATATATTAAGGAACAATTTTATTAAAACCCATTATAGTTGGTCATTATGCAAAATATAAGAAGAATAAATTATTAGTGAATTTTTATTACATATAAAAAGAATACCTTCTTTTTTTCTTTCTTTTTTTTTTGTGGTACCACGGTCAAACTCAGTACCTTGCACTTGCCAGGCAAGCACTTATCCCACTGAGCTATCTCTTTGGCCCAGAAGTCCTTTTCTAAAATACTTCAGCCCAAATATAAAAGTATACTGTCAAACTTCCAAAAACCTCTAATACTCAGTGAATTTTTTGAGCTTTATCTAGAGTGTCAATAGTTTACAGACAGAAGATAGTCATCCACTTCTCTTCGAGTTTTCCTATCATAATGTATGCATACCAATTTAGTTTTCACCAGTGCAATGCGAAATAACATATGTTGAATAGTTTCATTATAATGTTTAGATTTTAACAACCGATTTTGACAAATCCCCAAAATATTTGAACAAATGAAGATAGGCATCTTTTTATGTTATATAACCTATAACACCTATTAAAATGGATTATGCATTGCAAATAGCAAATAAATGTTGACTGACACATCTGTGATTTACATTGTCAGGCATACTTGTTATACTGCTCCTATAACATGCTTTAATAATGTCACACAGCTTTTTAATGTAGATATATGAAATGATAGGATTTACTGCAGGGTGGTATGGAGCAAAATATTATAAAGATGTTTTATGAAATATTTTCTTAAAAATACTTTAGAAGTTCCTATAAACTGTGCCTCTTAAAAACTGTGACACACAAAATTGCCCATAGATTTCTTGGAGTAACTACTTGCTAAAGTACCCATGAGGACCCAAGGAAGATGAGAGTGGCGTGTCGAAGAAGTTAACTCACAGTCTTACTATGAGTTAAACCTCAGTTCACTCTCTCCAAATCTAAAGTAGAAAAGACTGATAACAGCTGTCCCCTAATTTGGCAATGATGCTGGTTCCATATCAGCCAGTCATTTGTCATGGCTCTGAAATAAGAATTGGTTCATAGAGGAGAGGCATGACAACCCTTATTTTAAAAAGAGCATGAAATGCTGAGAATACATTATTGGGAGAGAAGGGACATATAGAAGCAGAGACAGTGGCTGTTAAGAGAAAGAAACCAATATTAATATGATTTCTATCTGCCTAGCTGTGGTAAGAGTGTCAGATATTTTTGGAATCTGCATATATCATGAGCTTAGAACTGAAAGTGTTTGCTGAGGGGTTGCAGAGTCAGATAGAAAGATGAGTCTAATAAATTTTGAGCATAAACACACAGAAGAGAGGCTTGTTCAATTTTTTGGGAATGGAAAAGACAGGAAATGATACAGTGCGGACTGCAGATGGTAGCACTGGCATTTTAATTTTTAGCATGGTAAATCTAAGGTAATTATAGATCATACCATCATGGATTTTAAATAGATAATCAAATTTTTAAAAATCCATATTTAAGCAAGAGACCCAAATTATAGGAGCAATGATTTAGGGGAATAATGAAAATACAGGTGCTATCTACATGATGAGATTTAATCTGGTCACTTAAAGCATAGATGGAACAGAGAAGAAAACGGTGTTATAGCTTATATCTAGATGATGCCCAGAGCCTGACTCACTCATAGGTGGGGCTTCGAGGAATGACTGAATCATGGATGTGCAATAGTGGATTAGTGCACTGATAGGTCTAGCATAGCTCTGGCTGTGGAGGTCAGAGTTGCTAAAGAGTAAAGAGCTACTCTGGGTTGGGGTAGCACCAAACAATAGGCCTGTGGCCTGAATAGAATAAAAAGCAAAAGATGAAGGAAGGCTCACTGCTTTCTGCTTGCCATGCTATGAACTGTTCCTTGTCTGCCATCCGTCCTGCTTTGGGGTCAGCCAACTGTGGATGGAAACTTCTAAAATCTGTGAGCCAAAATAAACCTTTCATTCTTTATCATGTCCATCTTGGATATTCCATCTCAGTCAGGAGAAAATTACCGAAACAAAAGGTTAGAAGCTTCAATGATCCAAGTGTGAGAAAACTGAGTAGGAACCAGGAAAATGTCCAAAGAAAAGTAGCCAGTGGAGTAGAAGAACCAAGAGAAATTAATTTCATGGAAGCTAAGTGGTGATGTATTTTATAAAGAAAGTTATCTGGTCTAATATTGCTGTCAAGAAAATTAAGCCCTGTAAATTTACAAACATGGAAGTACTATGTAATCTTGAGAGGGAAATTTTACTGAATCAAGTAGAAGTAAATGCTACAAATGATTTTTTAATGGTAGTATAGATATTTTCCAAAGTTTTTGCTGTAAAGAGTTCAGACAAAAGAGTCCTTAGCTGGGAGGGTCAAGCAAAAATTTGTTAGAGAGTGGGTTTGTTCAAACTGGAAAAGTTAAACATGTATTTACACTGATAGAAGAAAGAAAGCTGAAGATACAGGAGAAATAAAAAATAATTGTTAAGTAATGATACTAATAATCAGGAAAGTGCCCATTAAAATTATAGTGAATTATTTTCCGTATCAATGAGAAAGGCAAAATGAAAAAATTCTGTGGTACCAAATGTCAGCCAGAATGTAGGAAGTAACAAACTCATGTAGACTGCTAGAAGCATAGAGCATGACAACAGTCACTTAAGAAAAATATTTGACAATAGACAGTGAAATTCAAAGTGTTTATTTCCCCTGACCTAGTGGTGGCACTTTCTGGAACACTTTTCATAACAATTCTTTTCCAATTTTATTATGTACACTAATCACTCGGGTCCTTGTTAAAATTCAGATTCGGATCTAGGGGGTCTGGCAGGAGGTCCAAACGTCTGCACATCTAACAGATTCCATGCTGTTGTGGCTTTGTGCAGATACATCTCAAATGACAAGACTCTGTTAAAGTGCTCGCATGTGTACAGCAATGCAGATGCCATGAAGTTCACTGCAGCATAGGAACAGGGAAAAGATGCCAAAGCCTGACAGTCCATTAATACGAACACAGACAATACAGTATAATATATTCAGAGAAGAAAATATCATACTAATTCTATCCTTAACAGTATGATGTTAAAATAAAAATCCAATTATCCAAGCTATCTTGTGTACATAAATATATCTTTTAGGGCCAGCAAGATAGCTCAGCAGACTTAAGCACCTGCTTAGGCAAGCTTAGGCAAGTGCAAGGACCGCAGCTCGATCCCCAGTACCACATGCTACACCAACCCCTCCCCCCCTCCCCAGGGTGGTCTGAGCTGGCCACAAAAAAAAACAAAAGAAGTTCAAATATATATTTCCCTTCCTCCTTTCGTGATATTCCTCATCCCAGTTTTTCCTTCCCTTTGAGCACTTTCCCTTTCACAGTATCTATTGTATCTTCAGATTTTATTTATGCTTTCAGGTTCTTACCCTAGGAAAACAATGCAAAGTTTGCACATGCGAGTCTGATTTATTTCATCTGAGATTAAACATAGTAACAGGCATGCCACTGCTATACCAGCTCCCCACTTCACACTCTGTCCCTCCTTTTCTTTGAACAACTGTAAGACTTCAATCTCCATCAAGTGCACCATCATACTTCTTATACTATCTTGATTAAGTCATCAAAGGTGTGCCTTTTTCATAATTCAATATATTTAAATCAACATAGCACCTCTTTGAAATTCTCTTCTAAAATTTCTGCCTTTGAAAGCAATCACATCATTATCAGTATAAAAACTAGAATCAGTGCTAGCCTCCATTTCTCAAAAGAGATTAAATGCTGCCTAATGGCCAGCTGAAATTGAAGAGAATGAAGCCTGCAATCCACAGCACTTTAGGCTTTCAGTTCTTTCATGCTGAGCAAATGCAGAATCTGATGTCTAAAATGATAGAAATGTAAAACACATTTGTTCACTTACAAATATATTATTAACCTGCCATGTCCCAAGTACTGTACTAAATTTACAAAAACAAAAGCAAAACTAAATGGTCAGCTTCTTGATTTATCTTTCAATTAGTCACAGCTATTTTGCTAAGTTATGCTGTAGATTAGAAAGTTTCTCAGAAATGTCTAGAGTCTCTGTGTGTAAAAGACTATAAGGGAGAGGTCAATTCATCGTATTATTTTCTCTACAGACCTCGATTACATAGAATGTAATGCTGAAGAAGTTGATGGTCCCATTTAACTTGTTCTTCTATTTCTTTAGTTCGTTCCTTTACAGTCTCTTTCACTCAAGTATCTACTTCACAAGCCTTTCCATTGTTCCATTTAGATGCTCCAAATGGAGTTAAACACCAGGAGGTAACAAATGGGTACACAGGTACTTAAAGCAGGCTCTCAGCTTGAGGCTTTTTGCCTTTATCATGCCATATCACTAGGGTCCCTTCAGATGAGATTGTCTAGAGTGGATAATAGCATAGAAAACTAGAAGGAGGGGAAATGAACAAGTCTTATATTCAGCAAGCATATGACAGTGAAAGATACATCAAAATAAGTACAAATTTTCATGGCTATGTGTGTTCATCTTTCATTAGTTATAACAGAACCATTTGCTGTATGCTTCAATGACCTTGGGAGTTTTTTGTATGGTTAAGTTTTCAGAAATTCTTTTATTTTCTTTAATTTTAAGACATTAGGGCCATAGTGTTAGTAATCTGAAACAATCTTTGTCAAAAGTAATTCTTGGCAGGGCTCGCAACCAGTGACTCAGAATCACAAACATCTATTGACCATAGACTATTTTGTTTTATTAACCTATCAGTGAAATGACCTCAAAAGCTTTACATTAGAAACAGAAAACATAGGGTAGTGATTAAAAGTAAGAATACAATGAGCCTGTCTGTGTATCTCTAACTTCTTCACATTACTTTCCCTATTTAAATCCAGAATGAAAGTTAAAATAACTTTAACATAAAACTATGCAAGCTTTTTGTAGTCCTCACAACTGAAATGCCTGGAAGTTGGGGCCCTTGTCCCAGGATCATTTTCAGTGAATATTGATATGCTCTTTCAGTGACTCTTCTGCCCAGACCAAAGCAGTCAGGCTCTCTTGAAAGCTTATGATCAAAGAGAGTTCCTCTCTGGCTCAACTCTTACATGTGTACCTCTTAGCCACTAATAGGACAGTTTTACAAAGGCCATTCTCATATACTTTTCATTAAGTTTTCCAAAGATGTTTAAGGGATTTCAAATAGATCTGTGACTATGAGTTTAATTAGCTCATAGTCTATAGGAAGGTACATACGACTGAAACACAGTGTGATAAGAATAATTAGAAGGTTACACAAGGTTTAAAAAAATTGAGATCAGTATGAGAAGTTCCAAAGAAGTTCCCATCATATCTTAATTTTGAAGAGTGAATAAATATTCTATAGCAAACATTGTTTCAAAGAGAAAAGAGTGCACAAAAGCTCAATGATTTATAAAGGGGTTAAATTCTAGTAAACTCATCTTCAATTGAAAATATTGAGCATCAAAAATGCATTTGTTTTATTTAACCTATCAAACATCACAGCTTAGATGAAGCTTCCTTAAATGTGAACAAAATACTTAGTCTTCTGGGGACCAAAAGCACAAAGCCTATTCATGTGTGGTAACCATGACTGACTGGGGGCTGCATCTTGCTGCTATTGCTCAGCCTCAGAATGGAGAATCGTTGCCTTTGAAAGCATCAAAATTCAAATTGTGAAGCAGTTTCTCTTGAGTACTGATCATTCTTGCACCATTGTTAAGTGCAAAAGTCTTTAAGCTGAAACATGGAAGACAGGAAATACCCATAATTGGATAAAAACTTGTAATCACTGAGTCAAAGATGAACTGATTTTTAAGACTTTTCTTTTTCATTATGCCATCTTAAATAAAAATAAAACACCATTTAAACTGGTATGTACAAGTGATTATAAGAAATATGATGACTTTAGAACTTTAAAAAATATTTCAACAATTTCAGTTTACAACCAATTTAAAAACTGTCAAAATATGCAAATAGATTAACCAAAATGGATGATACCAGGTATTGGAAAGTGCTATTCAGATATTTAAACTAGGATAATGACTTAAAGTTGCTAGGTGATGATTAAACACCAGTGGTGAAACATGTCTTCTCTATGGAAATGACATCTAAGACATCAAAATTCTGAAGATGAGAGAAACACTCCAAATACCAATAATGTCTAATGTAACATTTCTAGTGTCTTGGGGAATAAATGTATCATTGTCAGAGACTGAAGAGGTTTACCTTCACTGAAGAAGACAGTAAGGAAAAGAGAAATGCTGCCAGTTGAAATCAGAATATAAGAAAAATCCAGATCTAATATGATGTTTGTTTTTTCAGATACTTTAGGTTTACTTCAAGAGCTAAGATAAGTTGCTTAAAGTTTTTAAGAAATAGTATTAGTCATGTCATCTTTCAAAAGATAAGCCCAGCATATGTTGGTTTAGTTAAGAGTAGAAAGCAAGGGACTTGTTGGGAAACTATGACAGCAATAAAAGTGGCTTTCAACTAGGATGCTGGTGGTACAGATAGAGAGAAATAAATAAGTTTTAGTTGTATTTTGACATTATAATTGACAGAACTGATTGATGGATTAGAAAGTAAATAAAACAATGTGAAAATTGAAGGATAAGTTTCCAGATTTTGGTCAAATGGCTATATGAGTGACAGGGATATTTACTGAAATGAGAATAACTTCAAGAAGATATTTAAAGGAAAACGCAAAAATAATGGTGGACATATAAAATATGAGATGACTCTGAGACTTCCAAATGGAAACTCAAGGTAAGAGACCTGAGTCACATGTATAGGATTTCAGAGTGACTAAGGGCTAGAAATAGAATGTGGGAGATTCATGAGTATTATAAATACTATTTGAAGCTATGAATAAACGCGATTACCTAAGAAATGTTCCTAAGCAGAGTAATGGAGAGACCCAGTTAAGAGACTTGGAGAACTTTAGAGACCTTGAGGATCAAAAAATGTTGAGAATAGATAGCCAGTCAACTCCAAGTAAAACTAGCAGCCATGATAAGCAATATAACAGCAATATAAAAGTGTGATTTGTGACAAAGGTAGCCATATGAGTTGAAAAAAATCTGAGAAACTGAGTAGGAAAGTATGGGGACTTAACATTAAAGTCCAAAATTGTATATCTCCTTGACATGCTTAAAGCTCAAGGTCCTCAAATGGCTAACTGCACCCTTTCATTCCCATAGATAATGTACTCCTGCAGAACAGACCTCTTTACCAAGGAAACCAGGCACAATTCCTACCTATCTCTGAGTGTGACATTTCTTCTAACATTATTCAAAAAGCCAACAATAGCCTCTGATGGGACCAGAAGTCACCACACACTCTTGATGCTCTGAGCCCTGCATTCCACAGCCATCAGTTGTTCATTCTCTTCCCCAGTATAACCTCATCTGACCATGCACAGCATATGGCTTCTTCCTCTGCCAGGGTAGCAGTGTATACAATCAATAAATTGTGGCTGATCTCGACAGTCCAGTGTTGGGCATCATGTTCAGCCATTTCTACAACACTAGGACTGAATCTCTTCCTCACCATGGGATAAATGACAGGTCACTGAAACAAGAAGTGGCCCCTGGGCTTGGCAACCTACATGGCTCCTGGTCATGAGTGAAACCCTAACAAAGAAATGTGGAAGGTAGGAGAGCTGGGAACTACCTTGATCTAAATCTAGAAGTTCCACTATGTATGAAAGCAAACTGATGAAGTAGTAAATGGGAAGAAAAGTGACTTCAGTGATGGTATTTAAAGAAGGTGCTAGAGAATATATCATGAGTGGAAATGAAGGATACACAATGATGACCCAGAAGTGAAAGCCAGGGATTGCACAAATAAAGTCCTGTAAGAGGGGAGAGGTAAGCAACTCCAGGACAAAGATTTTGAGAGGGAAGAGATATCTCATCTATAGTTAGCTGGAAGGCAGAACACAGTGAAATAGTTAGAAATGTGTTGTGTTAGTAGATTTGCCAGGAGAAAGCTGAGTCTTTTTGCTCACAGCTGATTTTATTCAGCTTTGTTCATTAGCTCTAGAATAAACAGAGAGGAGAGAAAGTTGTGCTTAATTAAGATTCAAGGCTTTTCAATAATTTTATGTGAGACTAAAATTTTTATTTTTTCAAGAAGAAAATACACTACCAATAATTAAAGAAGGTAAGTGTAACATTTCTTCAAAAGGGAAAGTGATGTAAAGTCCTATCAACTTTTAGGTGAAGTATCAAAATGATCAGATTGTTTTTCTTTTTCATTCCATAGCATTTTGGCATTCATCACATTTTTAAAATGAAAAATTCAATCAAAGAATTATCTGAATGCAATATGCTGGGTTCAATCTAAATTACTGAATTGAATAATATTCTTAAAAATTACATACATAGCTGACAGGATAGCTCAGCTGTATGTAGTGCCTGCTTAGGCAAGCTCAGGCCAGGGCAGGGGACTGCAGTTTGATCCTCAGCACCACATGCCTTGCCAGACTTATCCTCAGGGAAGGCTGAGCCAACCTAAACAAATGAATAGATAGATAGATAGATAGATAGATAGATAGATAGATAATGTTTAGACATCTTACCAAGACTTATATTCTATATTATTAAATAAGAGGCATAGGGTAACATGAATGAGATAATAATATAAAATGATTTAGCACCAAATAAGTCAAGGAGACTATAACTGGGAAATTTCACTTAGGAGCAACAGTGGTACCCCTCGTTCAAATTCAGGTGACTTCACTGCTTACCCAAACAGCAGGGTTAAAATTCCTAGGAAGTGACATTTCTGGGAATATACATTTTGGTAAGTTCTGAAAAAGCTAGATTAACTACATCTTACTACTGTGGTCTAGTTAATTGAAAATATGAGTAGGATGCGTCAATTCATATTAAATTAGCTTCTAGAGTATGATATAATATATGTAATGCTTTTAGAATAGTACTTAGCATATAGTAAATGACCAATAAATGTTAATTATTACTTTAATATTGTCAGCAGCACTTGTCAAATGTAAGGGAGATGAAAATGATGCTCTGAAATGTCCATCCATCATCTTGAAAGTACTTTCATTGTTCTAGTGAGGAGAAGGCCATAACCATCCCTTTTTGATTTGTTTCCTCTTGGCTTCTGAACCTGCAAATAGAATATTACAACAAACCCATGAAAATAAGCCTGCTCATCACAATATAATAAATGTTAGGAAATTCAGTTAACTCCACTTCTTGATTTGTTCTACATACTTGTCTTTTTAACAAAATTTAATAAAAATTTTAAAACTCAGGCTAAGTCCTCATCATACATTGCGTACTATTGTCAAAAGCACAAAATGAATAACTTTCTTTTTCTTTTTCTTTTATGGCACTGAGAACTGAATGAACCCAGGGCTTTATTCATTCTTGGCAATCACCTGACCATTAAGCTCCGTCTCCACCCCTTGTATAATTCTTCCATAGGAGAATTTGGCAAATTTTACATGCTTGCAATCTCTGGAAATAGCAATTCTCCTTCTTAAAACCAGTTGCATTCAAATATGATATTGCTAATGGTATCATTTAGACAACAGCAAAAACATCTAAAAGACTATGAATGTCCACTGATAATGTCACAGTTAAATAAATGATTTCAATAGTAGAAAAGTATCAATTTTAAAATATTTTAGTGCACAATATTAAAATATTATAGTGCACAATAATTCTATAGAGACACAGATTCTCAATCTATTAAGAAATATAGCTACTGCAAGTTGGAAACCCTTAATGTCCCAAAATCTGAAACTTTTTGAGCACCATGTGAAAACATCCAGGGTTAATTTTCTAAGATCAATCACTGTCAAAACACAGGAACAGTAAAACCATTGCATAAAATTATATCTAAGCTATTAGAAAAGGTTTATATGTAACAAATAATTTTTTTATTTAAACTTGAGTCCCATCTCCAATACAACTCATTATGCACAAATATTCCAAAATCTTAAAAATAATTCAAAATCTGAAATTTTCCTCATACCAAGCATTTCATATGAGTATATATGATCCACATGATGAAAAAAGTCACTATTTTTTGCAAAATGTTAAAATAAGCACTGGCAAATGATATATACCCAAATTATAGTACTTTTGTGTCTGAATGATAGTATTAGAGAAAATTTCTATGTTTTTTCCTTTTTTCTATCTGTATTTTCTGTTTTTATAAACAGTATCCTTGCAGTCACTTGGAAAATATAAAGATTTTTTGTTCATGTATTTTATAACAGATAAAGCGATGCATATGCAGACTTCTGATAATACTAAAACTTAGTTTCCTATTGTCATACATACTAGTAGGTACTCAAAACCAAAAGAATTTTTTTAAATTAATAAAAATACACAATTTAGTCAAATATTTAAGACAAATGTTAGGTCCAGAATGTAAAGGGGTCTTACATTAATTATAAATCCAACAGAAGGCTTATAGCTCAGGTACCACTATTACCATCACCACAATTAACATCCACTGAGTTATGTCTCTAGGGATGTAAGCCTATTTTTCAAAATTGGGCACATCTGGAATTAAAATTTACTTCTTCAGATTTCAAGAGGATGATTTAGGGAAATCAAACTACAGATAATTACACAGTATCCAATCTGGTGAAAGAGCTAATGGAATTTCCAGAATAGTCAGCATGTTAAGTAGTGTCAAAAGTAAATGAGGAGATTATAAACCATAATCCCCAACAACTGCCCCGGGAATAACATCACTCAGAAGACCTATTACCTTTAGGAAGCTCCTGCAGGCATACCCGACAACTGATGAGCCTGTGTCTCCAGACACTACTTCTCTCAAAATAAAACAGCTGACTAGGGGCAGAGCAAAATTTAAGACATGTCATCCGAAAACCAAGGTAAATAGTTTCCCAGAAAAAAAAGAAGAAAAAGAAAAATTAAACCAAATGTTGAAGAAACTTTAAATTTATGAAAAGCTTCTAGATCATTATTCAGCAAACAGTTTCACTGTGAAAATGTACATCAGTATATAAACTATTTTGTGACCATTGACAGTAAGTCATAGTTCATGTCATCTTCTTTTCAAAACAATAAATTTTTTAGGCAAGCACAGGGGCTGGGGTTTGATCCCCTGTATCGAACTCCAGTGTGGCCCTGCACCCCTCAGTAACTGAGTTCCAGTGCTGCGGAGGCTGAAAACAGGGGGATCACTATGAGTCTGCATGGCGAGAGTACAGGGCCTGCATGGTGAGACCCTGTACCAAATCCATACATGCATACATACATACATGCATGCATACATACATAAATTTTTAGTTTAAAGCACTTGGAAATTCATTTAAATTGCTGCAGTTTAAAAATAATAATTTCTACACATTTAAAAGATAATAAAAAAAGAACTTCTGAATTTTCCTTAGGAAATTTACAGTGATATGTATCTTTTAAGAATACAATGTCTGTAGTCATATTGTTTGGGGTAAAAATCCCTACTTTACCAAGCACTAGTTTTATGTCTTGTAAGTTTTAGGGTCTCTGTATTTAGTTTATTTTTTTAATGTATTTAGTACAGGGTCTACAGGGTCTCACTATGTAGGTCGGACTGGTAGTGACCCTCCTCTTTTCGGCTCTCAAATGCTGGAATTACAGGCATGTGCCACCACACCGAGTCTCAATCACAGTCTCAGAATGCCTGGGAGTGAGGGGGGTGGCATGGCACACGGGGGATAGAACCCTGGCCGCGGCGCTTTGGCAAAGCAGGTGCATTAGTCTGCTGAACTATCTTGCTGGCCTGTTCTGTGCTTTTATCTATAAAATGGGCATAATCATTAATTGTAACAACTACTCATAGGACTAAAAGATTAATCAGGCCTGTGTGCACAAAAGCCCTTAAGAAATACTTGATATTTAACTGCTCAATAAACATTTATTATTTGTACTCTATAAAATGTATACACAATAGAATTTAGTTGTTATTTTTAGTCCCTAGCTTGAATAATTTCCTTAATTTAAGACCTTAGTTAGACTCAGTCCTAGTTTTGTCTCCTTTTTCCCTTTCCTTTTTATTCCAACAAACACCAAAGCCGTGCTTTTGAATCCTCTATATCACTGAGCATGGAGAGATAAGATTACTTATTAATAGGCCTAATATTCAGAACAGTCTCACTAAACCAGGGGCCAGGGAGATGGCTCAGTAGAATAAGTGCTTCCCTGGCAAGAGCAAGGGCCTGAGTTTAATCCCCAGTTCTGAA
>NDGM010052573.1:0-15540 GCA_002564305.1 Octomys mimax | reverse complement strand
GCTGTCTTTGTGCCCTTCAGCACCACGGCCAGCTCCTCACACCAGCTCAAGAGAGGGGTGGGGCCGTCCGAGAGCCTAGCGATGTCAGCTGCCAAAGGAACTAGTCTTATCTTCCTCAGCACTTCAACCCCTGGAGACCACATGCGAGGCAGCCACAAACCCTGGGGATGTGGGGGGGCACCAAGGGTATAATAAGGCAAAGACAAAGGGACACCAGGATGGGGGGCCGGCCCACCAGGCCTGGGGCTGTCATGGCAAATCAGTCATGGAGAATCTTTCAGAACTTTTAATGATAACAGCTAACTTCAGCACACAAGCTGTGGGTTTGCCACCACTACTCCAGATGTTTCCCAGAGACCAACTGTACCGCATTTGGACTTTGGAGACTGTATCTGCAGACTGTATTCCCAGCTTTATCTCTGAAATCTGGCTTTGGGCAAACCCGTCCATCTCTCCAAGCCTCAGTTTCTTCATCTGAGAAGCGGGTTAATCCCTGACCATGAATGTGCCAGGGTCATGGGGACAGGGGCCCACATGGAGCCACAGGGGTCATTCAGGGTCACTGTCATTATTCTCCACAGGTGGGCAGGATATAGCCGACCAGAGGGTCATGGGCTGAGCCTGATTAGGCAGGCGCAGGGCTTGGGGAGGAGGTGGGACAGCTGGGGACACAAAGGGCAAACCTCTGGTGAGGCCTAGACAACACCTCTCATAGAAGCCAGTGGGGCTCGGCTTTCAGGAAGAAGACCCTCTGTTCTGTGGGCAAGCGCTGCTTCAGGGCACGGGGAATCTCAGGAAGGGCAGGGGCGGAGGGCACGGAAGGCTCAGAAGCCCCCAATTCCCAGATGGAAGAACAGCTGACTGACAACAGACCTCCTCCAGGGCCAAAGCCCTCAGAGCCTGTTTTGAGGGAGGGGTGGGTGGGGCCATCCTCCTCAATGGAGCCTTTTGTGGGTGCTAGCAGGGAGGGGTTGGAGACAGCGTCCAGAATGAAAAACTCTCCTTTGCCGTCACCCTCCAAAGTCTCCTCCTCAGAGAGTCGGATTTCAAGGTGGGGTTTGGGGAGAGGGCCTTGTACTGCTGCGGGTGGGTGGGCTGGGGCTCCCCTCTCCAAGCTCTGGCCTTGCCATCCAGTCCCCAGCCCATCACCCACCTGCAAAGGTGGGAGGAAGTTGGCAATGGAAACCAAGCAACAGCACCCAATACCATGATGACACACTGGGCACCAGGGAGCCGGGCACAAGCCGCCCCTCCCAGCCATGTGCTTTTAGAGGAAGTGCGGGCCTTTCTGGAGGAGCACTATGGAAATGGAAGTCTAAAAGGAGGTGTTGCCAGGTGACATGGGGCTCAAGAGGTCTCCCGGAGAGGGAACACTGTGCAGAGGCAAAGGTAAGAGAAGCGAGGAGTGTGAGAGGCCTTCTCCAGAGCCACATTCACACCCAGCCCCCAAGCCCCACACCCACGGTTCAGGGTTAAGCCAGGCAACAGGGAAGATCTAATAGTAAGAGCAATAATAGAGCTGGTTCTTATTTTTAGTGCTCCCTATGGGCTCAGCACTTTATAGACATCACCTCACTTAACCCACCTCACAATCAGGAGAATGACGGTCGCTGTCACACTCAGGGGAAGCGGGCTGCAGGGGCTGTCCAGGGCCACAGGCAGGCTAGATGGCAGAGCTGGGGAGAAAGGCCCTGAGGACCAGGCAGGCCTGAGCTGGACAAGGCCTGAAAATTCAGGCATGAGAGGACCAGGCCAAGAGTTGGCCCTGAGTGTTCAGAAGATGCAGAGTTGTGATGGGAGACGTGGGAAGCAGGTGAAAGTGGCTGGTGAGAGCTGGGAGTGTAGCCCAGAGCCAAGATCAACAGATGTTTCTGGGGCTGGGGCAGAAATGAGAGGAGCCTTTGGGGCAGAGGCCAGGAAATAGGACACCTGGGCTCAATGACAGTGCCACCGCTTGGCTCAGCAGTTCCACACCTGGACTGGTGAACCTTCACAATTTTGTTTTTAAACCTCTGACAGCCAAATATGTATCACTTGGGAGCGGATTGGTCACCAGCTTTCCACTTCTCCGCCAGCTGGGAGGGGATCTCTGATCCTCCTTTGGGGATGAGGCCTCACCACGTGACCAGCTGCAGGGCACTGAGGTTTCCGAAACACTGGCTGCAGAGGCCCTGGACCGCCTGTGCTCAAGCCCCTGCTCTACCACAGCCCAGCGTGTGCCTGTGTTCATCGCCGGGGAATTCTATTTTTCTCCTTTGTGCTCCTCTGCATGTCTAATTCTACAAAGAGCATGCATCACTTCTGTGTCTGTTATCTTAGGAATGTTTCAAAGGGATTTTCACTCCTGACCACCTGTAGATGGAAGGCTGGTGCTTGGGTAAGTTTCCAAACAGGACAGGGAACAGCACTGGGAGGAGGACATGAAGGGTCAGGCAGTGGGGGCTAATGTCCTGGAAGCTTCGAAGGGCTGAGCTTTCTGGGGAGCCAGATCAAGCCTGGGCAGCCCATAAGCAGGTCCTGGCACCAACACACATGCAGCTGACCCCACTCCGCCCAGGACCGCATCATCTCCTGGCCTCCTCCAGCCCTTCTCCAGATGTATAACCAGGCTGGGCTTCTCCACGCGAAACTTAGTTCCCTCTGCCACTCAAAACTGCCCCACTGGCTTCCATGGCATTTCTAGTAATACCTGGAGCCCACCCCATCTGCACTGTTCCTGTCCCCTGGCTAATACTGCTCAGTCACACTGGGTTTCTTTCTGGCCCTCTGATAGACAACCTCAGTCTGGCCTTTGCGCCCGTGGTTTTGCCTCTCCCTCAGTATTTCGCACCAGCCCTGCCTAACAGAAGTTTGCAATGACACAAGCTGTGCATGTAGGTGCAAATTTTCTAATAGCCACAGAGGAAATTACATTTAATAATACATCTTATTTAGTCCACTAGGTCTTAAATAGTTACCAGCTCAGGATGGAAGACATACTCATGAATTACCAATGAGATATTCTATGCTCTTTTTCTAATCTTTAGAACCCAGGGTGATTGTACACGGATGGGACATGGCAGTTCATACTCGCCTTGCTGAGGGCTTGTCACCACCTGGGGAGGGCACATGGCCACACTGTCCCCAGCATGCCCCCACCCGCCCACAGCCTTCTCCTGTCAGCTCTATCTCATCAGGCCTCCGTTCAAACACCTGCTCCTCCCACAGGTCCTCCTGGATGGAGGTCAAGCTGGAGCTTTCTGCCCTGACACTGGACCCTCATCCTGTCCTCCTCCCCTGGCATGAGCACCCTAAAATGATCTGCCTGATGAATGCTGAGTGCCTCCCCAGCTGGGCAAGAATCCACTGCGTTTGCATGCTGGGAATGAGGGGGGTGCTGCAGGTGGGCAGGGTGCAGGGTTGGGGAAGGACCGGAGGCTGCGGGCCTGGCCCTTATCTACCTACATTTCAACTTCTGCTCGGGGAGATGAGACAGTGGCAGAGTGTGAGAGTGTGAGAGTGTGTGTGTGCGTGTGCGTGCGTACAGCTCTCCATGTGTACACACACGCACGCACACACAGAGCTCCCTTGCTCCTCCCCCACTTCTGAAAAGTGGCCCGGCCTGGAAGATGGGCCTCCTTTCAAAATCAGCCCAGTGCAGAAAAACGGCTGTGACAGCACAAAGCGGAGATTGAATCAGCGGCGGGACGATTGCCTGGTGACGGTTACAAATGATCTGATGTGGAAAAGACGGGATCAGATGCGTGCGGAACAACGGCTGCTCTGCACCCCCACGAGCCAGACAACAGGCTGCTGGCTGGGCGGGTGGGTGGCAGGTGGCTCCCAGGAGCCCAGGCCCGGCCACGTGGACTGCAGCAAGCCCCGGGGGGTTCGAGACCATGCAGATACCCCCAGGTGTCTGGCACCTGGGCAGAATGGGGCCCACAGGAAAACAAGTGCTGGACGCTTCTATGTTCACCAGCCTCGTCACCTCCCAGTACAGAAAGATGGACAAGGGCCTGCTTAGGCAAGCTCAGGGACCAGGGCTCGATCCCCAGCACCACATGCCAGCCTGTCTACCAAAACCAGGCATGGAGGCACACGCCTGTAATCGCAGTGCTGGGAAAGCTGAAAACAGGAGGATCACTATGAGTCCAAGCTGCATGGTGAGACCCTGTACCAAATACGGAAAGAACGAACGAACGAACAAAAGGAAGGACAGACGGACGGGCGGGCGGGCGGATGGGCAGGCAGGCAAGCTGGATGGTGCTTTCTTAATGCAGGAGGAAGAAAGAACCTTTTCCCTAGTTCTTGCTCCTGCCTGGTCCCTGGCCTCTCTTTTCCAATGTCTGAAGACTGGCAGGAGGGGCCACCCTGCCATATGCAGCTCCCACCTTATCCCAGGCATGGGGTGACCCCTGCCCAGGACTCTCAGGCAGCTAGTACTAAATGTTACCCCACTGTAACCTTTGCCAAAGCCTGTGCAGGGAGGCTGGATCCAGGATGGCTGGGCAGGTAGCCCAGGCCTGTCCAGCAGTGAGGGGACTGTACTTCAGGCCAAACACAGAGCAAATGCTCAATAAATCCCAGCCGAGAGGGATGGCCCAGCCTTTAGTCCCCAACAGAGCCCTCTATGCTCCTTGGTAACCCAGAGCTTACTGTTCTGACCTTTGGAGTTTTTCCTTTTTTGTGTGTCTGTCTGTCTGTGGGGGAGGGGGGGGGATAAGACAAGGACTCACTATGTAGCCAAAGACTGGCCTTGAACTTGTGTCGATCCTCCTGCCTCAGCCTCCTGAGAGCTGGGATTCCAGGCATTCACCATCATACATGGTGGTGGTGGTGGGGGATCTGCTTTCTTCCACACAATTGGCCCCAGAGAATACAGCAAGCTCTCAGCAAGGCAGGCAGAGGGGCACTGGCAGGGAGTGGGCAGGAGTCCCCTCTTGGGCCTACTGTTAGGGGCATAGCTAGGAGGCAGTGCATGCCTTGCCCAGCCTGCCCGAGAAGGCTCAGGGGCCGTGGGGCATCTAAAGGAGGGAACAGCCCATTCAGGGGCTGGACACAAGGCCTGATCCTCTGGACATTAAAACCTAGGGTATACTGCTGTGCTGGCCCCGCCCCTGGGGCACGCTGAGATGGCCATTGAGAATGGGTGTGGTGGTGCACACCTGTAATCTCAGCTCTTGGGAGGCTGTAAACTGGCAGATCACTGAGTCCAATCAAGTAGTGAGACTCTGAACACCCTGTAGGCCCTTCCCTAAAATACAAAAAAATAAATAAATAAATAAAACCCAGGGGTATGGCCATACAGAGAGAGGGCCACAGGACTGGCCCCTTCTGGTGCCGGCCTAGATCACTTGTGGCCACTGCCCTGGCCCTGGCAGGCTGGCACCAAAGGGGGCCACCACCACTGCCACTGCAGAGTCCTAATGGTGTCACTCTCCAACTCAAAAGGCACTGCCCCTTCGGTCCCAAGAGGCAGCCTCTAGAAAAAACAAAGCCAAGCTCAGTTCAGGTCACAGCTGTGCCACTCACTAACGGAGCTGTCTCAAGTAAGTGAGGGGGCTAGGGAGATAGCGCAGTAGAATGAGTGCTGCCTGGCAAGCACAAGGTCCTGAGTCCCATCCCTGAGGGAGAAAGAAGTAAGTCACTGAGTTCCTTGGGGCCCCAGTTTTCCGTGAAAAGCGTGGAAATGGAAACCTCTACCTTAGTGAGGACTAACCTGGAAGGGGTGGATTCCGAGTACGGGACCTGTCACAGCCCAGCCTTGGCTCTCACGATGGCTGGAGAGGACAGAAGGTTCGGAGAGGTGAAGGCATCTGCCCACGGTCACACAGCAGCAGGGGGAGAAGGCCAGGAGCACTTGAGCTCCAGCACCTCTACCCCGACTCACTCTGGTAGTCTCTCCTTGAGCTCCCAGGCACAGGGCCCCAAATATCCCAGGTAAGAGGGGAAGGGGATGGCACCAACAGGCACCTTCCCCAAAGCTCACCTGCAGCAGGCCAGGTGGTGGGGACACAGAAGAGAAGCATACACTCGGATGGTGAGGCACATACCCACTGACCTGAGTCTGGCACAGGAAGAGCATCTTGGAGCCCTGGGAGAAGGCGGTGCCCACAACAGGCAGCTCATGGGAAGTAGGGCACCAGAGCCCCTCATCTGGGCCCTAAGGCCCAGAGCAACTCCTGGCACAGAGTGCTAGCCACCCAGAAGGGGCTGGTGAGTCTGACAAGCCAGGCTGCAGGGAGTGACGAATCAGGGGCAGATGCCAGAGGCAGTACTTCCCTGTCACATACCCACTGCCTGCTCCTACCCTTGCTGGAGTGGGGAGCATTATTATCCTAATTCTCTGGAAGAAGCAACCAAGGCACAGAGAGGGGAAGCCATGACCCAAAGACAAATGGTGGAGTGGGGATCTGAACACACACGTGTTGGACCTGTGATCACAACCATGAGACAGGACGCCTGCAGGGCAGAACTGGGCCCTCTCCAAGGGGCCAGGGAGGAACACTGAGAACACACACAGGCTGGAGAGGCCTTGAAAGGCAAACGGAAGCCAAGGGGAGCCACAGAAGTGGAAGCGAGTGCTGCACAACAGGCTTGGGCACTGGCCAACCTGGGTCTGAGCCCCCGTCAATCAGCTGTGCAGCCTCAGGCAGGCTGACTTAACCTCTCTGTGCTGGGTTTCCCCCTCTATAGACGGGGTTCATCACGCACCTGGGTCAGTGAGGAGGAATTCTGGCACACCATGAGTATGTGTTTATTAAATGGAAAACAAACAAGAAGGGCTGGGAGTGGAGGTCAGTGGTAGAGGACCTACCTAGCATGCACAAAGCCTTGGGTTCCATCCCTAGAACTTCAGGGAGGGAGTGAGGGAGAAGAAGGAGAGAGATAGAGAAAAGGAGGGAGGGAGGGGGAGGTGGGGAGAGAGAAGGAGGAAAAAAGGCAGACAGAAGCAGAAGAGGAAGAGGAGAAAGGAAGGGAAGGAAAAGCAGCGGAGGAGGAGAAACAAAGTGGGAGGTGCCTGGTAGCGCCCACTCCCACTCAGGCTCGGGACACTCTGGTCACTGAGCCCACCCCCATGCCTCGGGCCAGGTGGGTGCTTGGCCCGAGGAAGTGGTGGCCGTGACATCGCCCAGCCTGCTGGGGCCTGCGCCAGCATGCCCGTCTGTGCGCGCGCACGCGCGTCTGTGTGTGTTGCTGCAGCAGCTTCTATGCAAACATGTTAATTTGTTTTCATTTTGTGTTTTTTTTTTCCCTCACAGGATAATTGGGTGAGTTTGAAGTCTTGGCGAGGCTGCTGATTATAGCTATTTGGGTGGCGCCCTCGAGGGGCTGGGGCCCTGCCTCCTGCCTCTGGCAGCAAAGGCGTGGTTGGGGGCGGTTGGAGGGGCTCTGGCAGATGCTGGTGGGTTCCAGGGCTCTAGCTGGCTGGGGGTGGGGATGGTGAGACATCCTGGGACCCCTCCCCCAAATACCCTGTCAACCAGGCGACACATTACTGGGTGTGCAGATCCTGTCCATAAACGTCTTTTCTTTGTGCCGTTGGCTCCATTTAGAAAAACTGTAAAGTGGCTGCCAAGGTTAAAAAGAAAAAACCCAATGAAACTGAAATTCCACTTAAAATTCTCATTGCCTGATCCCTAGGAAAAACAAAGCAGCCTGCAGCTATGGAACCACTAGGACCATGTTTCTCCAAGGCCAAAGGGCAGCTGCGTGTCGCGGGTGTCACCTGCCTGGGCCCCTGCGCACCTGAGCTTTCTGCCCAGGAAAGAGGTTTGGGCTTTGGGGTGGGGCAGCCCGAGGCTCAGCTGTGGGGATTCAGCCAGTCCCTGGTGTTCAGAGGCGTTTTTCTGTTCTGTATGAACCCCGGGCCCTTGGTCAGGACTCATGGCCCAGGCTGGGTTTTCAGGGGCAAAGCAGAGCCTCAGGAAGAATCAGAGCTGGCATGGGACCTGCGTGGCAGTGCTCTGCCCCGACCGCATCCTTGGACAGACGGCCTTGTCACTGACCTGGTTGTTTCTCTCACCAAGAGGGAACAGGTCCCTGGAGCTGGCTTGGCATCTGCGGGCTGAGTTTCACTGAAGGCTCACTGTGCACCACACCACATAAAACCCTTAATCAGTAACATGTAACTACGGCCCCTCACCAGCAGGGGCAGTGGAAGGCCTGGCCCAGTGCTGGCACACAGTAGGCCCACAGAAAACCAGGTGAGTGGCTGCCAAGGCTCTTCTAGCGGCCAGATGCCCCAGAGACAGAAGAAGCTACACAACAGCAGGAGGAGGCAGTGGGGAGAAGACGACAGCCTCCCTGGCCCATCCTCTTGGGGGGGGGGGTAAACTTCTATAGAGGGCTCAGGCCTCCCCGGTCACATGGGGTGGCAGCTGGCAGCACCCCCTCCCCCACCAAGCACCACACAAAGGGGCCTCTATTCCCACTCTGAGCATTTGTCCCCAGCCGGCCTGACTGCACCACCCTCTCTGTACTCTGCTGGCTGCTTGGCCTGACCCGGCCTGAGCTTTCACAAAAGCTGATGTGTCCCTGCCAAGCCAGCCTGGCCTCAGGAGACCCTGTCCCTCAATAGCTAGGAAGCTCTACAGGGTCCTGGGAAGGGCAGATAGTGTGTGGCTCAGCTTCCTGTCCAGGTCACAGTGGGGAGGGGCCAGGAAGGCAAGACTCAGGAGCAGTAACAAGCCAGGTGTGAATCGGCCTCCGGGTCCTGTACTCTCAAGCTGTGCAATCCTGAGTTGGCTCGCTCCCTACATCTGTACTATGGGGACCATTGCAGTCACAGGCCGAACCTCTGGTTAGCCAGAAGGCTCACAGTGGCCACACTGAGGCCTGGTGTGCAATTCAGGAGGGGCAGTGAGCAGGAGCCCCCTGGGCCTGACGAGCTCTTTTCTTCCTTCTTCTCTACTCCTGCTCTGGAACTTGGCAGGCCCAGTCCCTGTTCCACCCCATTCCCACTGCCACCCAGCAAGATCTGGATCTGCTGACCCTGAGGCCTTCCGTATCCAGGCAGCAGATTACAGCACATACTGTTTGTTAAACACCTACTGTGTGCTAGGGCTATGGTTTTATGATCTCCTTCCAGCACCACAGCTACTCTGGCAGGTTGCACCAGGATAGCACAATGGTCTGGACTCTAGGGTCCAAATCTTGTCTGAAGGACCTGGGGCTCCACTGCCCTCATAGATAAAGAGGGGAAATTCATCCTGTGCAGCAAGTGCAAGAAAAAATCACCCCAGCCCCAGAAAGCTTGACATCTTGCCCACTAGGGTGTTACCCCAACTCTTAAGTAGGAGGACCGAAGCCCTCTTGGTAAGTGGTATAACCCTGGCATGCACCATCAGAATCATTCTAGGGATGGACTTGGTTTGTTCATTTTGTCTTTTTGAGACAGGGTCTCGCTAGGCAGCTCAGGCTGGCTTTGAGCTCACTCTGTAACTCAGGCTGGTCTTGAACTCACAGTGATCCTCCTGCCTCAGCCTCCCAAGTGCTGGAATTACAGGCATGCACCACCACACTCATACCTTCAAAGTATAGAGAGCTAAGACTTATTTATTTTTGGTACCAAGAATTGAACTCATGATCCCACATGTGCCAGGCATACGCTGTGCTATTGAGCTACATCCCCAGCCCTAGGAGACAGACTAGGGATACATAGCCAAGGCTGGTGGACTCTGAGCCCCTTTCTTTTATTTGAAGAGCTTGCAAACAATTTTTAGCAGTTTTTCCTTGTTTCCCAGATGTTTGCTATGCTGCTGGGTCCATGTGGCCTGCAGAGGGTGGGGCAGGAGACCCAGGCTCCCAGCCTGACCACCTCCTGGCTCACCCCTTGGAGCCACGGCCCTGCCACAGGGTCTCCCTTTCTCCCTCCTACCAGCTCGGGGCGGCCAAGTGAACAGCAGAATACCAAGTAATTAAGCTGGCGCGCACCATCCGGGCGCCCGGGCACACTGTGGAGTTTCCCTTTTATGTTTATAGCAATTGTATGAAAATGTGCAACATGGAGCGGCACCAGCTGACAAATGAGACGAAACAGACAGGATTCCGGGCCGGCTTTTTTCCGGGCCTGATTGGCATTAATTGTGAGCATTTACAAAGCACAACTCCACGGCTGACATTTGCTTCAAGCGAACATTTCCTCTTAATAGTTTTAATGATTACAATGGGAGCTGGTGATCACCAGCGGGTGGGAACAGGCTGCCTGGGGCTTGGCCTATGCACACCCAGGTCTCAGGGACTAGCACCCTGGGCCCCACTTTCCCAGCCACCTGCCTGCCGCTAGGGCATCCAAAGCTGCATGGAATCTGGCTGCAGGCACTTAAGGAGCTGTCCCTTTACAAAGCTGACAGGGAAACCCACAGGCACAGACCTAGGGGACAGGGACAGTGAGGAAGGAGCAGCAGGACATGCTGGCCTGGCTGGGGCTGCAGGGCCTTGGTTTCTCTATTTGTACAAAGCAGACAGAAGGATCCCCACCAATACCAGGTGCTGTTTTCTTGCTGTATGATCTCGGTCAAGTCCCTTTCCAGCTCTGGGCCTCAGCATTCTCTTCTGAACTGTGAGGGGCAGGGACTTGGTCGGAAGGCAACACTGAGCAGATTCCAGCCCTAGCTCTGGCCTCTCTTTAGTTGTATGGCCTTGGGAGAGGCCCTTGTTCTTTCTGAGCCTCAGTGTTCCTCATCTAGAGAATGGAGTTCGTACGCCCACCCCAGGAGGCAGGGTAGCTGCGAGACTTCACTGAGAAGGACTTTAAAAGCCTGATGGCTCACAGGCAGAGCCTGCATCCAACTGCACGCCCCTAAGTCCTCTGATGGCCTCCCCCTCACCTTCTGCGCCCATTCTCACTCACATGACTCAGAGAGCTCCAATCAGTAACTAGAACACAGCAAGAGACACAGAGGACTCCCTCAGGCAACATACAGCCCCAGGGCAGAAGAGAGCCGGCAAACAGATGCTGCTCCTGTGCACACAGTACTTCAACTTCTTGTCCCCAATTTACAGAGGAAGAAACTGAGGTACAGAGGAGCCAAAGAGCCCAGGGTCACCCAGCTAGGAAATGGCAGATGCCTGGGTGGTGGGTTCTCACAGAACCCCTGAGGTCTGCCCTCTCTGGCCAGGGAGAAACCCCACCAAAGGTCCAGAAGAGGCTGGCCACCAGTCCCTATGGGTGGCCTTTCTGCCCTTACTGGGGCTCTTCTGCAGAGCCAGGGTGGCACCAGGGCAAGAGGCACCCCAGGGAAGGAGGGAGGGAGCCCCATCCTCCTGGGGTTTCACTCCCTGAGCTAGGGAGAAGTAGGAGTGAAGGCCCCATGGTCTCAACCCCCAGCACCAACTACTCATATTTCCATGCCCGCAGTGCAGTGCCACCCAGTGCCACCCAGAGGCCAGGAGGACAGCATCAGCCAGGTGGTGGGCAAGGCAGGACACATGTGCAAAGGCCAGGAGATGTGAAAGCACTCAGTGGGCTCAGGAACGGCTGGCATCTCTTGGCACTCAGGGCCCGCTTAGGATGAGTCCCAGCTCTGTGCTTGGCTCCAGCCAGAAGAATCTTGGCATTTTATTTATTTATCTATTGGAGTTAGTTTGAGATTTGGGTGGGGAGAAAAAAAGAGGGGGGGATTTTTTCCCCCTTTGCATATGGTGGCACAGATGGGCCCATGATCCATAAAAACTGTTTGCAATTAAACTCCCACTTTGCATGGCTGGATTTGTCAGTTGTCTGAATCACAAGCGCCACACCGAGACAGAGATGAGACGTGGGACAGGGCGGGGATGGGTGGAGGCCAGGAACCTGCTCTGGGCTTGGGGCCCAGGGGTGGCAGGGTGGCAGGGCAGCCATGCCAGATCCTTCTCTGGGTATCCCCCAGCCTTCCCCAGGAGCCAAGGAATAGCCAGGCAGCTGGGGTAGGGCTTGGCTGGGCTTCTGGCCCAGGAGGACTTGGCCAGCCTAGGTACCCTGGCTGTGGGGTAATGAGGATGGAGACGGTGAGGCTAGTCACCACTCAGGTCCTGCCAGAGGCTGGAGCGCAGAGCAGGGAGCAGGGGGCCAGTGGGTGCATAGGGGGGCCTTCAGGGGGCCCAGTAGGCAGAGTGCATCAGTGGGTTTAGGGAGAAGCCAGAACCTCTGCCCTTGTTGGCAGAAGGATGGAAGGTGATGCCAGGAAGGACTGCCAAGGGCCTGAGCTAGCTCCCTCCTCAGCCCCAAAGAAACTGGCTGGCCTTCTTATGTCCCTTTGAAGGCACAGAGGGAAATCAAGGCAGGCACTAAGACTCTCAAGGGTCTGAGCTTTCCTGCCAAACCAACGGGCTCTGCATTGGGCAGCCTCCCCTGGGGCTTCCGCAAAGGTGTCGAGGGTCCTACAGCCCTCCCAGCCGCTGCCCTGAAATGCCTGCTTGTTTGGGCTAACAAATGCATCATTTGGCTTTGGGAAATCCTGAGATCCCTAATAATTGTTCCCTGATGAAAAGAAATAAGGCCCTGGTACCCCCTCCCCCCACCCCCTCCAAGCAGGAAAGAAAAGTCATAAAAATAGCTTGTTATCTCACCTATTGAGGCTCGACTGGATGTTACTGCTAATTGGGTATAACATCCTTGTCTTGTTCTCTCAGAAGCTAAATCAAGAAAGCGCCACTGCTGCGAACTAATTATATCTCCGGCCTGCAGCCTGCAGCTTGTCTCTCCCTTTATTGAGTTAAAAAATGGTCACGAACCTTCATCTTTCATCCCCCCAAGCACTGAGCCCACACTGCCCGCCAGGCATGGCTGGTGAGGAATGGATAGCCCAGCAGGAAAGTCAAGGGAACAGGCCACGGGGGCAGGGAGGGGAGCACCTGTCCCAGTTACCTGCCTGGCCTCTCCCCTACCCTCACTACCAGGCCTGGTGTCCAGATTCTCCTGGAGAGAGACTATTCTTTCTCCTCTTGCAGCTGCCCTCCACAGTGGGGTTAGGGGCATTTCAGTCCAGCAAGCACTCATTCATTTATTCATTCAACAAACACCTCTTGGATGCCCACTTACTGTATGGCAGATGCTACGCTAGGCTAACACATCCAGCAAGCGGGAAGTAGGCAGCCCCAAACACCCGCATCCCAGGTTCACAGAGATGCTGAACAATTACACTTGCCTGGGACCTCATCTTCCTCTGCTCAGAGAGCTGCCACAGCTCCCTACTGCAGGGAGGCAAAGTCCAATGCATGGTCCCTGCTCGCCGCACATTCCACCACAGCCAGCTACACATTTGTCCCCTCAACCAGAACTCACTGCTCGGCTCCCTGTGAGCTTCCTTTCCTGCTGACCGAAAGGTCACCCTTCCCAGCTCTGCCTGCCACCTCCAGGCGATGGACCTGGATTTGAACGTCTGCTCAGTCACACAGCAAGTGCAGGAACCTACTCTGCTTAACTGCTCTGAGCCTCAGTTTCCTCATCTGGAAAATGGGCTGAGACATCTTCCCTGAGGTGCCAAGAGGCATGTGCAGATGCTGTGGTGGCTGGATGAATGAGCATGCTCATGAGTGATCTAGCTCTCTGGATGAGCTCAGTAACAATGACTGTAAATAAGTCCCAGACTACAGATCTGGAAGTTGGAAGATGGTAACTCTCATACCTTAACAGCTCTCATGGCCAAAGAACAACCTGTATCCTCAAAGAAGATTCCCAGAGTCCTTTGCTGTGGTACTGTGCTCCTCTGAACCTCACATAGATGCCAAGGGAAGCCCTGGGCTCAGCAAGGCTAGACAGGCAACTGGTTTCAGCTCACAGGCCCTGCTGATTGATTGGCGCTGCCTTCCCAAAGCCCTGGAAAGAACCCAAGGTTACAGGAAGAGCTCAGCAGGGGAGCAGGGCAGCAATTGATTGGCAAAGTCTGCCAAGGGCACAGCGGTGTAAGGCAAGCTGAGTCTGCCACAGATTCGCCATCCTTGACATTTTATGAAGGACACAGCTGAGGCTGCACTGGGGGTGGGAGGTGACTTGTTCAAGGTCTTACAGCTCACAAAGGACACAGCTGGCGGAGGACAGGGTGCCCTCTGTGCTTGCCCAAGATCCCGCCTCCCACAACAGCCCTGCCCAGCCCAGGACCCTTGTGGTGGAGTAGAGGCACAAGCCCCTATAGATAATAAATGGAATTCTGTTGCTCTGTCACAGGGTCCTGGCCCTGATGCCGCTGCCCCCTCCCGAGCCTCAGTTTCCTCATTACACAAAAGGGATAGAAACAGCCTTTGCAAAGAGACATGAAGGCTAAAGGAAAGACAAAAAGGCCAAGCTGGAAACTTGGCCTAGCACACGGCGGACACCGACAACATCCTGTAATTTTTTATAACAAGCAGAAGCGTTTAAAAGGAAGTCCGTCAAGCATGCAATTCTAAGTGCCTCCCCTCCAGGGACACTCCCTGGCTACCCCAGCTGGAAGCACTACTCTTAAGTTTCCAGCTGTCAAGGTCTGTCACCACCGCTGTGTCCTCTGCTCCTAGCCCAGAAACTGCACACGGTAAAGGTCTCTGTCGTTGTAAGTAACCAATCCAGTCCGTGCTATCTTTCCCTGAGGTCTGTTCGTTTGTGGTCCCAGCACCTGCCGGGGAGCATCCTAAGGAAAGGAGAGCCAGAGTGGGAGCTCAGCTCCCGTTCACTGCCCACTCCTTGCCGCCGCCCTCTGGGGCGCCCTTCAGCCTGCTGACAGGCTGGGAGACAGAGGTCACACCGATGCTGAGGTGTAGGTGTGCGGCCCAGCTCCAAGCTGGGGCCCAGGATGGGGGAGCTGCCACGGCTGCCCTGTCCTGGAGCAGACCAGGTAGTGGGACCAACCTCCCTCCCTCCCTCCCTTCTCTTCCTCCTCCTAAGGAGGCTCCTCTCCCTACAGACTCCAAGTCATTAAGTTCTGTGTCATTAAGTCCCCATCCCCCGGGAGCCTGTTCACAGCCAGCCACGCCTCACTTCTGACCTCCCAGGCCTTTGTCCCCTGCCGCCCTCTGCACAATAGCCAGGGCTTCCAGGGCCCCAAACAGCTGCTGCGGCTGCTACCTTGGCTTGCTATGGAGCAGGGGAGACTGGCCTGGGCCTACCTCAGCCAGCTTTGAGAGGCTCAGCACGCCCCTCCCTCCTGCTGGTCCTGAGAGTCACCGGGACCTCCAGAGACAGCACCTTCCTACCAGGAAGGAGGAGGCTATGACTTTTCACCAAATAAGGCCAAGTGCGGTCAGAGGGGTAAAGTGGCTTGTCTGAAGACACACAGCAGTGGTGGATAGGAGCTCAGGTTCCAGAGGCCCAAGTTCCCGCTGACCTCCACTGCACCCAGGTTGCATCCCTGGGTGCACCCCTCCACCTGCACTGGCTTCACTCTTCCTTTGGTCCTTAGCTCAGCACACAAGACCCCCACAGCCTTCAGTTTATCTCCCTTTTACCTCGGCTCTCTAGTGACATCCTCTGCCTTTCCTGGTCATGTCCCTGGGTTCTCAACCGGCGACATCCCCATTTCTTTCTTTCTTTCTTTTTTTTTTTTGCAGAACCGGGGATTGAACTCAAGCCCTTGTGCTTGCCAGGGAAGCGCTTATTCCACT
>NDGM010051506.1:0-13065 GCA_002564305.1 Octomys mimax | reverse complement strand
GGCCAGTACAATACGCTGCAGCATAATTTGTTAGGCCAACTTTCACACCATATTTTGGTAGTTTATGTGCATATTCTGCAAAGATTATCATATCCTCTTCAATATGGGCATAAGCAATCTGACAAATGATATCTCTGCTAGTTATATAGACTAGCATCCTATATTAAGGTATGTTGTACTTATTTTTGTCTTGCATTACCAAACTGTTTCCTAGTATGGTAATCAGTTTTGCCCTCTCATCATCTTCTAACCTTCACTTGGTATCTGTTAAAGTAGGCCTTATTCTTGACAACCTTAACAAAACCCATTCTGTGTAATATAGACCCGCATCTGCTGCCCTACACAGACCTGCAGGCCCAGCAGCACCACAGGGGGGAAAAAGGTCCCCATTCTTATTGAACTCCTATTTTCATTTCTGCCACTCCACCAAAATCTTCTTAAATTTTCAAAACTTTCCTGAACATTTTCCTTTTCACTTAAATACTTTTGCAAATCTTTTAATAACAACTATATATTTAAGATTTTTGAGCTTATTTCTAGGCATAGATTCACCTCAATCAACTTAAGTCTCCTGTGCCCACCCTTCTACCATGTGTATGTCTAGTGGCATTCTAAATTCTGTCTCTTCAAAGCAGAGCTGTTCAACCTTCGTCTTTCAACCTTACATTATGGTGATATTTTTATGTAAGTGTCTCAAGCCACAGTAGTTGAAGTCATTTTTATCATTGCTATTTGTGCCTTTCATTTTAGAAATTAATTCCACAAGATATACATTTTATGTTATCTCTCTCATTCTCACTGTCTCTTTCTCATCATGGACTTTTTTAAACCTTCAGTGTCACCGTCCTAATCTAAGGCACACAGACTCTTAACTGAGGGATAAGCCTCCTAATTGGAAAAGGAATTCAGACAGTGCTACATGTTTGTTGGTAGACCCAAAATTAATTCATAAAAGACAGATGGGTTCCATCTCTTTATTCACTACACATTTTGCACTATTTTCTTTGTTTTTAATCCACGTAGATTGTGCTCTGTATCACTCCTAAAGTTTTGCACTGACTTTTCCTGCTGCCTAGAGTGGTCTCTGACACTATCTCCAGCACCACATCTCTAGTATTCTCATATCTTTTCTGTCTGTGTCAGTAACTTAGGTGAGGCCTTCTCTGACAGAGCTGCACTGGTCACTCCAAGGGGACAAATCCTGGCCTCTGGACTTGGGGACAACCCTTTTGTCTATATTCTCTGTTTATTTTTCTGCATCTATCTTTCTAATTATCATCTAACATGTTAGGGAACTATTAACTATTTATTTTGTTTCCCCTTCATATTAGGGAGAAAACTCCATAAAGATATGGTGGATAGTTAAAAAATTTTTAACTCTATAACACACAGAATAATGTTCAGAATATGTTAGGTGGTCATTGACAATAAAAAAAGTTGAATAAATAAAAGGAAGTATGACTATAATATAATACCTCATATTTTAATGTTTCATCTTCATTTATAAACAAAATATTTAATAATCTTTCATTGTTCTATATTTATCAGATTTTTGAAAGACGTATATTATTTTTTAAAATGAATTGGAGGAGACTTTTATCTTTTTTCCTAAGGCCTAAAATAATTTAACTTTGAAAAGCTCTTTCTTAAAGGTTATATAAAATTCCTGTTACATAAACCTCAGCTGGGAATCCATCTGTTCTCACTGCCTTTTTCAATGGTAGATCTTTAAGCGTCTTTTTCTAAACTCTCTTATGGTAACTGATGTATTTAAATTTCCTCTTTCTTCTTTGGGTGAATTTTGGCAATACATATTTTGCTGGGAAATCGTCCATTTCCTTTAAACTTTCAAATGTCTTGTCAGAAAGTTTTGTATATATTTTTATGACTGCTTTAATCTCTTTAAAATATATACTTACTTCCAGTTTTCTCTTTTAATTCTATGTATTTTTCTCTTTTTTCCTTTGAACTAGTTCATCAGGCATTAGTGTAATTACACTGACTGTCATTAGGGTGACTGCTCTAGAAAACAAAAATAACAAGTGTAAATGAAGATGTGAGGAAACTGGAACAGTGTACGCCGTTAGTGGGAGCATGAAGTGGCATAGCTGCTGTGGAAAACAGCATGGAAGTTCCTCAAGAAATTAAAATTAGAATTAGCAGATGATCAGCATAACTACATTGCAATATATGCCCAAAATTATTACAGCAGCATCTTGGAGAGATATTTGTACACCCATGTTGATAGCAGCAATATTTGCAATAATTAAAGCATGAAGTAACCTAAAACTCCACTGAATAGTGAGTAGGTTAGCAAACATGGAATGCACACAAAATGGGTTGCTAATTTTCTTTAGAAGGGAAAGAAATTCTCGCATACTTTCTCATGTGGATTAACTTTAAGGAGGTTATGCTAAGGGACATAAATCAGTCACAAAAAGACAAATACTATGTGATTTCAATTGTATGAGATAACTGTGGGAGTCTTTCCCAAAGATAGTAAAATGATGGTGGTTGTTGAAGGAAGAAGAACCTGTTTAAATGGACCTAAAATTTCAGTTTTCAAGAGGAAAAATTATGTAGATTTGCAACAATGTAAATGCTATTAATGTCACTGAACTACATATATAAATAAGTATAGTTGAAATGGCAGGCTTTATTTTATTTGCATTTTAGCATAAATAAACTTTGGAAAAATAATTTCACATAAAATTATATTAACTTGAAAGATTGCTACTATTTTATTTTTCATTACTATTAGTTTTATTATCAATTTACAATCCTTAGGCTTTTTTTGAATTATATTTTATAGTCTTAGTATGTGCACATGTTCCCAGTATTCTTACATTTTATTTGTAAAGAAAGATGATACTTTGGGCTGACCAAGTAGCCCAGCGGATTAAAGTGCCTGCTTAGGCAGATGCAGTGGCCAGGGATCATCCCCTGCATGCCATGGCAGCCTTGCTCTGGGAGCACGCTGAGATGGTGATTGAGACGGGACATGGCTGCACGCGCTTGTAACCTCAGCTCTTGGGAAGCTGAACACAGGAGGATCAGTGCAAGTCTGATCTACATAATGAGATTCTGTACACCCTGTAGACCCTTACTAAAATATAACAACAACAACAACAAAAGGTATTTTATGTTAATTCTTCCCTTTCCTAGAGTCTCCTTCTATCTGGTTCTATAGTTTTATTCAGGAAGAATTTTTTTTTAACATAATTGTAAATTTTGTGTCTTTTAATCAAAGGATTCCAATTTAGGGATATACGCTGAATGCAAGGAAATGTATTTTTTGGCAGCTGTATAATTTTTTTATTATCATGTTATAGAATACACTCAAAAACTTTTTCACTCAAAGATGTACTTAGGTGTTTTTTATTGTATGTATTATGGTGTACAATATTATGCTTTGATAGAAATACAGTGGAAAGATTACTATGATCAAATTTTGCTATCCATTATTTTCCATAGTTATTATTTTGTAAGTATCTATGGTAACACCACCTAAAAGCTAGCCTTAGTGAATTATCAATATTCAATACCATATTATTAACAATAGTTCACGTGCTACACATTTGACGCACAGATGTATTTATCTTTTTGACTGAGAAAATGATTGACTTTTTAAATGTTTCACAAATACACGAATGAAAATATTTTGAGTTCTGAGAATGTAGGACTGAGTCTACCAATGATATCCTCTTCATATTTATTTACCATTTATTCAAATTTTAATGATTTTCCTTTATGATTTAATTCTGTGATAGATTTTTTGTCTTCTAGGTCAAGTCTCAAAGAATCGGATTAAAGCACCCTACTAAAACTGACATACTAAAATAATTTTACTGTTCTCTCATTTACTGAGGTCTATGTAATTTTGTATACGTGAACAGTAGAATGTTCCTTTTCCATGGTTTTAGTTTAAAGTTAGATTTCTTCCAGGGTGCCATTCTTAGTTTTCATTTTTGTGGGTACTTCGAGAATGTTTATCACCCACCTGGAGCTCTTTGCTAGGGTGAATTTACTATTTAGCTTTAAGCTATTTTCCAAAAGTTCTTTTGGGTGGGGAATAAGGCTGGTACTGTTTCCAATTACTTGCATATTTGAAACACCTACTTTGAAAAATGATTGGCATTACTCATACGTTGTTTTGTGACACTGTTCTAGTATTTTCTAAAAGAGCTCTTTCAGCCTGCAGACTCGGGATGTTAAAATGTCTTCTTTTCCCAGCTGCTTATTTATTATTCAAAGTTTTTTTTCTTTATCTGAGGCATATTTGGAAAACTTTGAAATTCCATATTTTTTTTTTCTTTTCCTTCTAGAATTTCCTCATCCTCTATCTCTTGGGTTTATTCTTGATTTTCTTTTCTGGTCTCTCACTGTTTGTCTGTGATTTCTAGATCTAAAACTTTGCCCTTTGCCTTGACATATTTCTTAGCTTTGTTTTTCTAAGTTACTAAATTAGCATTCAATGGCAACTATTATTTTTAGCTTAGTTGAGCACTTAGTTATGAAATTAGGTATGTGCTGCTTTGGAGTCTTTCTTAGTTAAATAATAATCTCTAAGAGAACTTTTTTTGTGACTTCCCCTGTGAATGTGTTGGGCACACTTGGATATGAGCTTACTTTGCTTTCATTGCTCTGGTTTTTGGAAGACTGAAATTTAGGCAACACTTAAAGAGAAGAGAAACAAAGCAATTCATCCCTGCTTAGATCACCAGCACAAAAGCAGGCAATCTTTAAGTTGAGACTGTTGAGTGCATTCTTCTTACCTGCCTTCATATTCTGTACTTTTGGGAACCAGGTACAGAACCAGTGCCTTCGGCTGTTGCTTCCATTTAAGTATTCCTCTAAATTTAGGAGGCAGGCATTTTCAGGTGAAGACAAAGCTGATCCTTTCCACATGTTCTTCATAGAGTCATAACACTTCCCCGAATGCCTTGCTTGATATTCTTGATTACTGGAGTCTACACTAAGAATTTGTAGAGAACTTGCTAGTCCACAAAGAGGAAAATGCTTTTCAATGTCTCCTCATATCTTTCCACAGAGTGGAAGGCTTCAAAAGTCCTCATTCACAGGTTAGTCCATTGCTCTTATTTGACACAGGAGGGGACATAGAAAGCCACAGTAGAAAAGGAGGGCATAAGATGGATGTGTAGTTAGTCATCTCCCCAGAATCCTCCTTTCACTTTCTCCAAGGTTCCTTTCATTATTTTAATTTAATTCTAAAATGTTAAACTATTGAAACAAGCTAATCTTCAAACTTCTTAGCACTTTAAAAAATCTCATTTTATGTTTTATATTATTACTATATACATATATATGTATATATACAGTATACATATATATTACATGAAAATAGTTAGATAAAATATAAAAGTGTATGTATTCTGTACTAACTTCCTTCACATTTCAACCACTTCTAACATTATTCCTTTTGGTATTCTCAACATTTACTACATTAGCATACCCTTGTTAGTGTAAAATTCAGTACCAACCTTCTACCTGTATGTGCTGACATAGATTTCGTAACTCACATGATCTTGTGGGTATAACACTTCACGTACCAATTTCTTAAGATCATTTCAATGTGGTTTTAAGGCAGTGAGCTTGCAGGTGGGGAGAACAACATTGCATTGCACCAGAACATTGATAGAACAAAATGTGGAGAGCCCATGAAGGCCAACTTCTAGAGAGTCAAAACCAATTTTCCTTATAAATGGTGAGAAGTGGGTGTTGACTTGTTCCTAATTTGTACTGTGGGTTCTGATTTCTAGAGTTCAACAGGGAAATACTTTTCCTACGGGATAAGCCACAGGTTAGCTGAGATTTCACTTCTGCCTGCCTCAAGCTGTCATCTATTAACTTTAAGCGAGGTGATTAATTGTGATGCTGCAGATGACTGAGAAGCAAGCCCATTTGAAGTTGTGGTTCTCAATTTTATTGTTTTTCAGCAGCTTGGATTTTTTTATGAAATATATTTGTTCATCGTTGAAAGCATGAATGCAAAAACCAATCAATCTACCAATTTGGGGATAAAGTATTGCCATCATCTTATCTAAATACTTCTCAAGTCTGCTTTGTGATTTTGCTCATGTTAACTTTTAACTGCAAACATTACATGTATGCTAAATATATTAAATTATTTATGCTTCCATTTTGCTTTTATTCTTCAAATTTTGATATTTTGGATTATGTAATTACAAGTATGTCATTTATTCTATAAATGAAACAGATTTGTCCATTTCCAGGTAGAAGCAGCATAGTGCATCACTCAGACATTTGTTTTCTGACTTTTTTTATTAGAAGGTTTCTATGAAATAATAAGCCAGACCCTCTAACTTCATTCTTTGAATATATTATCTCAACTTTTCATACTTCTTATTGATCTCCTTATTTAAGAGCTTAGCAAACTTAAACCAGGTGAGGCTCCCTGAATGAGGCAAATTAACAAAGCTAGGAGAACTTATTTTTCTTCCTTTGCATTATATTCCTACCCTTTGCCTCCTTTCATCATCCATGTCTCATTATCCCATGTTTCCCGTTTTTAAGATACAAGTAAACTCACCTTCAAAAGATAACATGTGTAGAGTCCTTACACTGGAAAGATGGTGGAAGAAGAGCAAAGAAAAAAGGTCCTCTTTGTTCCAGAAAATCTCCTGAAAAAGAGGAAGCCTTGTCAAGCCCTCAAAGCCAAGCAAGCAAAGGAGGCAGTTTTGGCAAAGAAAGAGAGGAAGGTAAAAGAAATCAGGTTTAAAAAACTGGAATCTTTCCTTCAGGATTCCTGGTGACAGCAGCATGATGGCATGTGCATGAAACGACTAGAAGTGAAACCTCGTGCTTTGGAAGCACCTGATAAACATACATTGACCTTTGTTGTCCACCTCCAAAGTATTAACAGGGTGAGATCACTAGTATAGAAGACCACTAAAAGACTTTGCATGAAGAAGTTGTTCAGTGGTGTCTTTGTTAGAGTCCCCCCCATCCCAAACTCTCAAAATGCTGCAGATAGTGGAGCCTTATGTGGCCTGGGGATTTCCAAATCTGAAGTCTGACCAGGAACTCATTTTGAAACGTGGACAGGGCAAGGTCAAGAATAAGACCTTTACACTGATGAACAACATGGTGATCAAGAAGCACCCGGGTAAGTTTGGTGTTATTTGTCTGGAAAACCTCATTCACTAAGTCGCCTTCCCAGGGGTGCATTTCCAGGAGATTGCCTGCTTCTTGCACTCTTTCCACCCATCTGTGGACTGGCATGCTATCAAGAACAGAGTGGGCTTCCTCAAGGAGATGGGCTTACTTGGCTATCAGGGTGGGCACATCAACCAGCTCATCCACCAGTTGAACTAGTTCCAGAATAACAGAGAACAGTGCCTTGAAGCATTTTTTTTTTCTTGAGCTGTTACCAAGGGTCTTCAAAGAATATTATTTTTCTGCTTTCAGAGACTGGAAGTATAAGGGATTCTACATGGCAGGCACCTATCAGCACTGCCCAGTTTTAAGAATTCCCTTGTTTCCCATCATGCCACGGCTGAAATCAACAATTTCTGTGGAGGAAGAGGTCCTCTTTTTTTGTGTCTTCTGTCCTGGGGTTCACTGTTGATGAATGAGTAACCTAAGGATGGTACCGGCTCCCTGTCTCTATGACCTGGAGCAGTGGACCCAGCCCAGAGATATACTTGAGTCTGTAGTCCCAGGGCTTTCTTTTGAAAAGACTGAAATACAGTTACAACTGTCTTGAAAACAAGTATTCAGCTGTCTCTGTCAGGAGTCCAGGTTCCAGTTTTCAAGGATGCAGTTTTGTGAGATCTCAGACTTGCCTGGCTCAGGTGGCTTTTGTAAATTGGCTTGGAACTGACACAGCTTCTTTTCTCTACCTCAGAATTTGGAAAAGGAGTCAGGCATAGTGGTGCATGCTTCTAGTCTGGACCCTGAGGAGTCTGAGGCAGGAGGATCACTGAGCTTGAGGCCAGCCTGGGCTACAAAGTGAATTCAAGTCCTGCCTTGATGGGATAGTGAAATCCTGTTTCAAAAAGACATAAATAAAATAAGAATTTGTGGGAAAAAGATAACGTATAAACAGCCACTTTAGGATAATTAAATTTGAGCAACATTACCTGTTTTAGTAGTTATTATTCAAAAATTATAATTTCTCTTGGAAAATCTGTCTTGTTGGTATTTATATATCATAATCCATGGAATAGCACGAGAGACACAATGTTGTATGACTACAACTTCCCTTAGTCTTAAAATAGATGTATAGTTTTCAAACTATTGGAAGAAGTTTCGAAGAAGTAGATGTTCATAAATTAAAGATAGGAAAATGCATGAAGAGTGATGGGTTTGGAGTCTATTGAGGTCATGATCAAGTGGGACTCATTCTCATTTCATAGTGCATATGAGCACAAGTTGCAGGCTGATGCTGCATGATGGGAAGTACACCTAAGAGTGCATTTGCACCTGGGCCAAATTCCCCCAGTGCCCAGCAACACACTTTCTCCATTAGAATCTCCCCAGTCAACCCTGCTACTGTTCACATTGCTCTTTTACAATGTGAAATAATATTTTCTTGCTACTAAAAATCATATTGTTTTCTTTTGCCTCTTAGAAACATCTGTCCTGCATGCAAACTCTGGATGGGAAGAGTCATTTATATAGCACATAGGACAGGCACCCCAATTGTACCCCGCAGAGGAAAAGCAAAAGGAACATTTTAGGAGAATTTCTCTGCTACAGAACAAGAACTCTAAGCAACTTATTTTTTGTTGAAACTTGTTTCCATTTTGTTGTTTGAGTCCTTTGATTATGAGGACATTTTATGTACAAAATGGCAGTGGCATATTTCCTTTATATATTCGGCCGTTCAGGCTTCATTTCCTTGCAATTAGTTTACATTTTATCTTTTTGATGAGAGCCAGCAGCATGGATTAACTGAGAACCTCCAGACTGGGTGACTTTAGAGCACCTAGAGTATGGGTTCATGGCTACTAGAAGTTGTCCCAAAAAAGAGATAACCAAGCAGAGCATGTTGTATGGTTATTATCTGAAGAAAAAGACATCCATCTTTTAATGAAATATGGCAGCAGACATGTTCTATGGAGAATTATTAAATATGGCTTACAATTATCCATTGGGCATGAGCAAATAAGTAGGCAGTGTGGCTGAGAGTTAACAAATGATTCCTCTTAGAGATTGCACACACACTTTGATGTGTTTGGGACAGGAATGAAATGGTAGAGAGAAGCCTCACAGTAGTTTCCCCTCAGCAGGGCCAGAATCTGTTTCTGAAAATGAGCAGCTGCACCATTAGTAGTAGATCAAAAGTTGCAAAATTGCCAGCACAGTCCATGATGAACCAAAACTGCATGAGCAGCATGTGAATGCAAACTAAAAAAAAAAAAGGACATATTCTGATAATGAAGTCCGTGGATTTTTAAAAATCTTATTCTTCATTTAACTTGCCTATAAAATATTAGAATGGTTCATGATGTAAATGTTTGAAATTAAAGCATATAATAAAAAAAAATAAAGAGGGCTAGGGAGATAGCTTGGTGGTCTAAGAGCCTGCTTGGTAGGTGCAAGGACCTGGGTTCAATCCCTTGTACCATATTCCATACTGACCACCGAAACTGGACGTGGCGATGCACACCTGTAATTCCAGTGCTGGAGGCTGAGACAGGAGGGTTACTATGAGTCTGAGCTGTGTAGCAAAATCCTGTACCAAATAGATAAATACATAATTAAAAATAATAAAAAATTATAATTTCAATACATGTGAACTCAGAAATATAAATAAATAAAAAAGAATAAAGGTGAAAAGAACATTCCATTCTCTGTCCCTCTGACTTGTGTTTTTTCAGTACATTTTGCCAGAAAACTTTTTACATACCATGTACAGAGAGAAACTGGAGCAAATTATTACGGAACTTCTGTTTTGTGCACCCTAAATAGTCCACACTACATGGATGATTTGCAGTTGTTCCCCACATTCTTGACACTGGGCACCAATTTGATGAAAATTTTTCCACACACTTTGGGTGTGGTAGCCTTTTTCTGGAGAGTCAAATGTGCATACAACCCAAGTCCAGATCCCTCATACGTGTGGTTCAGAGGAGGCTTCATGCTATCGAGTATATAATGTCACAGGCTCTGATAGGAGGTGGAACTCCTAATGCCAGTGACAGGGAGCAACTGAAAAGACAGATGGAGTTTCAGTTCTTAGTAGCTGTTTTTCCTCTTGCTTTCTGATCCGGTTCTTAATAGCCCACCAGAACCAGGGTTCAAAGAAGGCAATATTGGTCGATGGTTTGGATTTTGGGATTTGCAGCTATATTTTGTTATGTGTGTACAGCAGTATTTACAAACATATTTCCTGTACATAAACAGAACTAACACAAATTGGAGTCAAATTGTGCTGTTTCTGATTTCCATTAATGCTATAGTATAGAACAAACCTTAGAGAAGGTTTTAATGCTGATGAGAAGGTGACTTTGTGTTATTTCATTTGGGCTTCCATAAAAAAGTACAACAGACTGTGTTATTAACCATAGGAATTTACTTCTAACACTTCTTCTGAAGGCTCAAAGCTCAGGTCTATGGTGTGAGCAGGGTGATTTCTCCTGAGGTTTTTCTCCTCCCTCATAAGCAGTTGCTTTCATTGTGTCTTCACTGAGTCTTAATTCTGTGTAGATTTTTGGCCTCTTTTCCTCTTCTAAGGAAGCAAGGCAGACTGGATTAGGGTCACCCTAAGGACTTCATTTAATCTTAGTTACTCCTTGTAAGGGCTTACTTGCTGTACTTCAGGATGTTAGGATCCAAAAAACCAAATTTGGATCATGTTGATCACCTGGAATACCTACAGTGCAGAGTTTGTATTTGATTTTATCTTGTGAGCCCTTCATGCTGTTGAGTTCTTTTTGAAAGTATGATATGTTGGTAACCATTATGAGTGGGAGCATCCTGTGAGGAGGAGGACTGATGTCTACAGTTCTTAGCTCCTACAACAGCTCCTGGAGTATTGCTGTACACTCAGAAAGTACTGTTACACTGAATGGTGACCAGGATGCCAAGTCTGCGGTGTTTTTCAAAAGTATTAAGTGATCCATGTATGAAATCCCCTCATTATGCTTTAATTTTTCTTTTGAATTATTAAAGTGCTTAGACATATCAAAACCTGTGGTTAATAAATGATATACACTGATAAAATTACATAAGGATAAAGCAATACTATGTTATTAATTTTAATGAACTTTGTTAAAAAGTTTGTATTTATATGAAAGCTTGAAGAATGTGCAAAGTATTCCATTGAAAACTTCTCCCACTAGTGTAGTACATTTGTTAAAATTTAGTCAACATTAATATATGTTATTATCATAAAGTCATAGTAATCATTCTTTATAGTTGACTCTCCATGTTCTATAGTTCTCTAAATTTTGAAAAATGTATATCATCTATTCACTATTAGGATATCATACAGACATCCTTATCTTCTTCCTAATCTTAGCAGAAAAGTACCCAATATCTCATTATTAATTAGCATGAGTGCTGAAGGTGTTTTATATCAAATTGATAATGTCTTCTTCCATTTTTGTTTTTTGTTGACATTTTAACATGAATGAATATTATATTTTATTAAACACGTATGGTTATATTATTTTTCTTCATCCTGCTGATGTACTGGATTACCTTAATTATATTTTGTATATTGAACTAGTTTGGGTACCTGAAATAAATCCTATCTTTTCATTGAAAGCAATAATGAAGGAATTTTCTAAGATTAGCACAGAACTGTGCTGCCTAATGTGGCTGACTTCCATAGTGGCCTGTGCTTCTGGACCTGTGCCCCAAGGCACTGTGATTTTCAATGTACATTGAATCCTGCAGTCTGTGAGGTAGTGATCTGACTTATGTGCTCCAGTCATAGTGTGGTGAGTTGATTTTTCAGTTTAAGCTTTTCCTATTTCTCCAGTCACCACTGTTCTTCAACTGTCAGTGTTTTTATCCCTTTGCGTAAGCACATGTCATGTTTCTCTGTCCTTATTTTTCCCTTGCATTTTCTTACTTCTATAACTCATTTTCTGATATCTTCTCTCCATTCTGTTCTATGCATAAGAAAATATTTGGTGTGAATGTATGTTTTTGCATAATATGCAACTGTTTTATGTAAATATATTTAAAATTTTTTATTAGTGCATGTTGTCAGACCTAGTGTTTACATTCTTTGTGTGGAGTTGGTACATGTACAGAATACATATTAATTTTCACCCTCTTTCTTTCACTCTCCATCCCATTCCTCCATCACTTGGTCCCCTTCTCATTTGAGAAAAACTCAACCTCATGTTTCTTATTATTCATCTTTTACTTTGCTCTTTATTTATGATTTGGGTCTCCCATTGTCCTACTTACTTATCTCATTGCTGAGACAAAGTACCTGATGGCCAAAACTATGGGGAAAAAGGTTTATGGAGCTCACGCTCTGTGCATTCTGTAATCAGCTGGCTCCAAGACAGGGTGGCATGGCCCAGAGGCATCAGTGCAAGATAGCAAAAGCAACAAGAGCAAAAGTGGGGAGGATGGAAGAGAGACTCTTTTCCCTTATATTGTAAGCAAGCTACCTGCCCCAGAGCAGGTGTAGCACTCACATTGCAATAGCAAAAAGAAACACTGAAATAACACCCAGAATTTGGAGGTAGATTTATTTATGTTGATGGGCACTGACAAGGAATCAGCCCTTATAGAAATGTCACAAGCAGCCATAACTTTAACAGGAGCTGTTACCTGCAAAATCAAGAAAAACTGAAGCATACTGGCTCAGGGGGTCATTTTCTGCTGCATTTTTTTCCCTTTTAGTTTCCCCTAAAAATCTTTTTGGGGCTTGTTACATGTGAAAGATAAGGCTCAAATAGAAGTAGTAACATTAGGGCTGCCAGTGTTCCCAGGATGGGCCCTTGCCAAGGTCTCCAAGATTGGAAAGTTTTCCTACCAAAAATTTGTGGTCTTATACTATGGATAACCACTAAGAAGATAACAATGTACAATGTATTAATTACTGAAAATGTC
>NDGM010051356.1:0-10009 GCA_002564305.1 Octomys mimax | reverse complement strand
AAAAAAAAAAAAAAAAAAAGATGTTATAAGGGAACTTACAGCTGTCTTATAGAAGTCACTGTGGGATTTCAGAGAAAAGTTAGTGTCATTGATCAGGGCAGTAGGCAGCGATTTGTCCCTGAAGCATCAGCACCCTTATTTCTTTTAGAACTATCTCCCTATGCTTGATGCCAACCACTTATTACCAATTTGCAAGGTCCTCTTAAACTTTCTTATATACTGGTGCACACACAGGTCCAGAAGAGAAGCTCAAGTCAGAAACACAAGACTCAGCAGGAAAAACAGACTAGACATGAAAGCCACGGGCCGATTCAAAATTCACAAATTTCCTCTCCTTCTACCCTATTGATTTTGTTTCTTGTAGGATCAGATGCCATACTAAAGCAGAACCTCTTTCCTGGGGACTTTAGATATCAGACACAGAAAGAAAATTTATCCTTTAAAGTGTCTGCAGAAGTGAAAAGAAACCCTGGTCCCTTTATAGACGTTTCAAATATCAACAGCAGAGACCTGGAGGTCTAGACATGAACTTCATGGTTAGAAATCCAGCTCTCCCAACCTTTCCAAGTCTTCACGGGGGAGGGGAGAATTTGGAAAACTCATTGTCTGAAAGAAGACTGGATTGGTAAATGTTGTCGTTATAGCAACAGGCCTTTCAGCTTCTAGGAGGCAGGTTCATGGGCCTGTTATATAACAGCCACCTTTTCCAGGGTAGACAAAACAAGGAACACCAAGGCACTGCAGAAAACGCAGTAGGGCCTGGACTCAAAGGAGATGGAGACGAGAGGGGCAGAAATGAAAGCTGCAAAGGGTTTTTCAGAGAACGTGATGGATCTTTTTGTGAATGGGCTGGAGTTTCATCTTGCAGGCTTGCTGCTGCCAGCCTAGGCATGTAGGAAGAAACTCATCAGACAAAAGAGCAGACTCAAATATGGATGTGGTGCTCCAGGGACCTGCCAAGCAGGGGATTAGGAAACACCAAGCACATATGATAGTGGAGGGAAAACCATCCTCAGAGGGAAACCTGGGTGGAGAAAAAGCCCAAATGGTGCTAGAGACCCTGTCATTACTATTTTCTCCACAGTTTTCCCTAATTCTGAGGCACTCTCTCCTGTCCCGGGGAACCTTTTCATCACAGGAAAGCAAGTAAAAGTTTCCTCTCCCCAAGATTTCTGAAGTCCTGCTATGTGCCATATAAGCAAGGCCTCCAAACTGGAGCAGGACTGCAGTCTCCTGTGCGGTTAGCACTGGAACATCAACCTTCTGGGCCTGGCAAGAATAGTTCTCTCCTGACCCCACTCAGGCTTGTACCTCTGCAGCGGGTAGGAGCCCTAGGAGTCTGCCATGGTTTGGACCTAGAATGCCCCCACAAGTCCCCTGTGCTCAGAGGTGGGCCTTTTGGAAGTGGCTGGGTCATGGGGTGTTACACTCACCTGGATGGGTTCTTTGATGAGTTGGTAGCTAAATGTGCTGTTCGGAGGTGGGTCCTAGTTAGAAGAGGTGGGTCACTCCTGGGGAAGGGCAGCCTTTGGAAGGTCCCGTCTCCCCACCTGCTCCCCCTTCCATCTCTGCTTCTTTGTTGCCAGGAGGAAAGCAGCTCCCCTCCACCAAGCCCTTCTATCATGACGTTTCTGCCTGGAGCCACCTGACCACGAACTGCACCCCGTAGAGCATGAGCCACATTAAACCTCTGTTTCTTTAAATTGTGAACATTGAGTGTCTGGTCCCAAAGATGGGCAAATGACAACTACGGCATACGTGGGACCATTGGGATGCCTCCCCTGGGCCTCATGCTCTCCTCCATCTAGACCTCTGAGGATCCGGCACCCCAAATCCCCTGTCTGTAAGGCTCTGATGCTATTCCTGGATGTGATGGTCTCTTTCCTTCTTTCTTCTTCAAAAGACCACCACCTGCACACCCACTTCTGGGAAGTGACCAAGGAGTGGCTGTTTCCAGGAGGGTGGGCATGGAGTATGGAGTAATGAAGCAGGCTGGAGGACATGTAAACACAGTACGAACCAGGACCGGTACAGAAGGGAGCAGACCGGAGCAGGAACACCTATGACAACACATTCTGGCACAGAACACCAGAAATGTGAAAACATAGAAGCCTGAGAAACTTTAATTCAATCCTGGTATTTACTGCACGACATTAGCAAGGCATATTTGCGAAGGTTGGAGGACAAAGCAGCTTTTATAGAACCTTTTGTTAGTGGGACTAATAATTTTTGACTCCTGAGACACCACATAGACAGACCTCTATGGGCACTCTTGCTATAGCTTATGTGACATCGGGATCTGGCTTGAATACTCAGCTTGTGGCTCTGCCCTGCTCACGTGCCATCACCCTGGCAGGGGAAGGAAAGGCAGCTGGAGATGACAAACCCTTTCCTGCTGTGAATTCAAACACAAGAGCATATTTCTGCAAAGTGTAAGAAACAAAAAGCCCACTGGATCTTCTGCTGGGATGCAGCAGGGCCACTTCCTTGTGGCCACCCTCTGTGGCACGTGGTCCATGTTATGGTTGCCATAAATCAGTACCCTGCTTCTGCACACACCAGCTCTTCCACTGACTGAACCAGGGGCCCAGGCTCCTGCAAAGGGCCTCTCACCTGTGCCCTGCTGCCTGGCCCTGCCTTCTCCCCTGAGTGGATCCATACAGCTAAATCAAAGGGCAGTTTCTTGTCTCAGCCTCAGAATCTAGCAAGAAAAATCAATAGCAGTTCAGCCCCCAAGCAGCCTCACATCGCTCCAGAGAAGCCAGTCTTATTTGCCATTCTCCAGATGAGGCCAGGATGCCTGAGGCTCCAGACAGATAGAATCCAAATTCCCTTCTGGGGACCATCCTGGCAGAATGGCCTAGAAGACTGGGTAACTGAACCAGGCGTGTAGCTGTCAGTTGGCACAGTATGGCCCCAGCGCGAGCCCCGGGCCTACCTGGGTCAGCCTCACAGGATGGATGGGATGGGCTAGTGGAAGTGGAAGTACATTTGCATGTGGACTCACAGAGCTGGGGGAGAGGACCCGCCCTGAGAGGAAACAGTTTGGAGCCTCCACCTGGCCTAAAACCAAAGCTTTGACTGCTAATGAGGGGCAGGTACCAGGAGTATTCCTCAGAAGTTCCACTTTCCAGCCCCACTTTCCACTCACTAGGGTAGGAAGGAGGAGAGTGTAAAAGCTAGAGAGGAAAAACAAGATCCTATTATAGTTCTGTAAGGCTTTTCTAAGGGAAAATCATTCTGAAGGCTCCTTTCCCATACCACTTCCTTCAGGAAGATACAAAACACTAATGAAAATGTTTAGTTGGTACTTAAGTTGTGCCAGGCAGTGAGCTAAGAGTTTAGTGCCAGTTTCTCATTAAATATTTACTACCACAACCTTACAAGATGGTATCTTTCATCAACTCCAGTTATAGAAAACAAGGATATCAAGACACAATGTCGCTGCTGCAGAGTCACTATGTTGCCTCCCAAGTGCTCACTTTTCCCAGGTTTCCGCCAGGGGCCCAGGCTCTTGCAGAAGATCTCCCCACCCCCCTGCATGTATTGTCTGCAAAAAGCTTAAACTAAGGTTTAAACCTTGGCCACCCAACCATAGCCTCTAGCGCTTCACCATTGAGCCACCAATCCAGTCAGTTCCACAGAATAAGATTGTCCTGCACTAAAAGATCAGGATGTAATTGTCATTCTTATCTTCCATTCCTTCTGTGTAGCCAGCCTGCAAGAAATTTCAGATGCAGGTGTGAGCAGAAAGGTGGAGGAATTAAAGGGGAGCCAAGCTCTCTGGCTACTCTGGTTTGAAACCTAACCAGTTATAGTGGGTTGAATAGTTTCCTCCCAACCTCGTGTCTATCTGGAACATCAGAATGTGACATGAGGGCATGCTGATTTGGAGTTGGCCCTAATATCACAGCAGCTGTCCACAGGAGAGGAGAGGAGGACACACAAGGAAAGGTCACATGAAGTAGGCTGCCCAGATCAGAGATGTGCAGCTATGAGCCAAGGGAGGACAGGGTGAGCAAGGCCCCTCTCTCAGAGTTTTCAGAGAGCACAGGACCCTGTATAGTGTTTGGTTTTGTACTTCCGGAACTGGGAGAAAGCAAATTTCTATTGCTTTAAGTCATCCAGCTCACGGTCACTTGTTGCAGCCCCCCTAGAAAATTAATAGGAAAAAAGAGGGTGTTTCCTGTGATATCACTGAGCTACCAGGGTCATCTGTGTTATAGTTTGGGGCCCAACCCCAAGTCACCAAGAAGTGTGACTTTCTCCTATCACCTGTCCTCTGTGCGCATGTCTCTTAGGTTGGCAGATGGCCATCAGCTTTCAGCTGCCCAGTGTCCACTTTCTATTCTAGCCATGCTCAGATTTGTTTAAGAGCAATAATTACCTCATTGGGACACGAGATCTACAGGGAAGTTCCTGGTGACCAACTTCCATTACCGAATTCTGTGCTCCTGCAACCAGAATGTAAGGGAGGTAGGTGTGGCAAAGCTGGCTGGGAGACAGGCAGGACCTCTCAACTACAAGATCCCAGGGCAGTGTCAGCTACTTCCCAGGACCTCATGTGTGGGGCCTTTCGAGGTCTCCGTGGGAGCGTAACGGTGACGAGGTGCCTGGAGCCTGCTATGGTGGGGCCTCACAGCTGCCACTCTGGGTGCACCTTTCTTTACTTTTGGTTTTTGCCTTCGCTCTCTCTGTGTAGCCCAAGTGTGCTCTGTAGAGCTAGTTCAATCCTCTACCCCTTTACCCTGCACTTTTCAAATAAACTTTTGGCACTGCTGTTAGCTTGTCTCATGCAATTCTTCATTCAAGGCAAGAAGAACTGGGAATACGTATAATTGGCAAGCCATTTCCCAAGGAACTACCTATCAGCAAGAGCGCAGGCCATCATGCAAGTTCAGCCAGTTGAGTTTTCGGTCCTGGAGCACAGTGTAAGGAAGGGCCCAGGGTGAAGCCATTCGACATATTTGTGTTGCCAAGGGACAGGTTTCAGCTTGGGGACTGCTGCTGTGGTCCATGCCATATCCCCCGAAGTTTCCTATGATGCTCTACCTATATCCAAGCCTTATCCTTTGGCCCAGAATCTATTTTCTTTTCCAACAACATCCAGCTCCCTGTTAGAAATCACCTTCCACCACTGGCTAGTAAAGCTGCTTTCTGTTGCTTACAACCACAGACTAATGATGTACTCTAGAGATCACTGGAGCGGAGTGGTTTAGTCTGAGGAAGACAGAGCTTCGTTAGGCCTCCTGGATAAGACCAAACATTTTTTATCCAAACAAAAACTTTTATCCAAATTTTTATATTACCAATAAGAATGCAAATTAGTATCATCACTTGGGAAACCTGTTCAGCAATATCCACTAAAACTGAAATATACACATAGCCTATGGCCTAACAATTTCAGACATATAATCTCCAATAAAAATACATGTACATATTCACCAAAAAAACAGAAATAAAAATGTGGACAACTGGCAATCTCTGCCATGATTATTTGGCACATTCCCACTTGCATCCAGTTGCTCTGTACAGTCTCTTCCCACTGCCCTGGCTTCCCATCCCCCAGTCTACCACCCGACTGTGAACCCCATTATCTTCCTGCTACTATGGTCAAGCTAGCCTCTTGTCTATGTTTGGCACATCCATTTGGCTTCTTAAACATGGCATTCTTGCTTTTTCCTGCATAAGCTCATTTGCCTTGGGGTGGAAGGACAGCCCTGTGGGATCTGGCCTGGCAGCACATCTTCACCACAACCTGGCGCACTGCAGCTACTTCTCCTCAGCAAGCGCAGCCCTCCGCAGCTTCTCTGCCTGTGGTTCACCCGAGGTCCTTTCTCTCTCCTTTTCCCAGGATTGTGGGTCTTAACGGATACTCAGATTACCTCAGTGGTCAGGGCAGGGAAGAGCTATTTACAGTTTGTCAAACTCTGGAAGACAAGGATGTTTCCAAACTTGAGAAAGGTGAACTAGGATGCTTCCTGGAGATTAGCGTGGACTCTGGAATTTGGCGAAGTGAGATGGTGTTTTGGTAAACTGTGGACTTTGGAGTTGAATAGGTTGGGCTTGAGGCCTGGTTCTTCCACATATGAGCAGTGCGGCCTTGGACAGATGAGTGAAGCTTCCTTTCTAGACCTAGGAAATAGAAGAAATAGGAGACTGTCACCTCTCCTGGCCAGGGGAAGATAAATGAGGTGCCATATTTTAGCCACTTCACCAGGACCAAGGAAATGAATGGAAGACATTCAGGAACCACAGGCAGCCTGGTGCTTAAACTCTGCCCAGAAACCAGATCAGCAAGCCCCACTCAGAGCAAGCATTGAGGGGTCCTCCATGTAGCATGCACTTTCTACAACTCAGCAGGCCTGTGTGCACTGCGGTGTCGTTTCTAGCTCCTCCTCTCACACCTCCCAAGTCTTCCCTCAGATTTCAGCTTGGGATCCCTTTGCATTGGCTACGGCTCTCACCCAGGACCACCCTGTCCAGTGGCTCCTAGCAGCTTCGTCCTATTGGCTGCACCAGGCCAAGGGCACACTTGGGCCAGTCAGCCCTAGAGCACAGACAATGAGGTCTTCATGGGGGCAGATTTGGGACAGAAGAGGATTGGGATGTCACAAACATTTGGTCTGCACTTCTGCTCCCTGAAAGCATAGACGGAAGGAAATGAACCTTGTCTAAGTTCTACCCTGTCCCAGGTGCTGAGCATTACCCACAACCCCCATTCATTCAGGGTGCATCAGAGCTCTAACTGTCACTACATCTAAGAAATGATATTTTGTGACTACACTGGCATAAAGGATGTAACCTAAACTGGATTCATGATTACACATTTATATATATTCTGTTTTTTAAAGAAATGAAAATTATATGTGTGACATACATGGGCGTGGTGGCACCCATCTATAATCCCAGCACGTAGTGAGGCTGAGGCAGTAGCATCACAGTGAGTTCAAGGTCAGTCAGGAATACATAAAAAAGAAAACGAAAAGAAATGAATTGAAGGTTACAGCATTATCAGAGGGTTCTAACAGTCTCTGGGCCCTAGGCATTTTGTCCCAGGACCTCAGGTAGAAGGAGACCCACATCTGTCCCTTCAGGAAATGTTTATTGAGCATCTGATATAGTCCAGGACTGCTGTAAGTGTAGAGTGTGGAATTAAGAGAAACTCGCGGCACTGATTTAGTGCGAGCTCCAGATTATCCCTTGGAACAAGGTACAGGGTTTTCTGAGAACTTTCCCACTAGTAATTATGGGGAACTATAAAAAGGGTCCTTTCTTCATTTCTTTTGTATTTGGGCCTAGTAGAAAAAGATGAAGGCCTGGGGCCTGCTAATTGACAGGGCTGTGCCTGAGCATTACTCTGAGAACACTAGGGCGCTGCGCACTTCCACCCTGCACAGCTGCTCTGACGCACTTCTTTGGGGGCCAGAGCAGGGCAGTAGCAACACAGCAGGCTCCGGAATGTTCAGGGGCCAGCCATGCCCTTCCTGGCTTCTTAGCTTTGGGCAAGTTACTGTCACTGCGCCTCCATTTCTTCCGATGTGAATTGATCCCAGTATGCAGGGGTTTTATGAGGATTAAAGGAGAAAAAGCATTTGTAGCATAGTGAGATATCAAGAAATGTTAGCTGCTCATTAATATTAGTGGCTGCCAGAGACTGTGAGGCCGAGTCTGCATGCTGGGGCAGAGTGACCCGATCCATTAACGATGTCGGCTACGGACAGCTCATTTATTCTGCTATCCCAAGAGCAGGTTCAGGATAAGACCAGTGTACAAAGGCAAGGACAATATTAATGAGAGCCTCCATTGCTGAGTGTGCCCTGGGGCTCAGGGTCCTTGCTGCTTATTTGACTCGTAACATTTCAACTAATTCTCTCAAGGCAATGGTAACATAGGCCTCATTGTTCCCATCTTGCTCTATGGAGAGTATCTCGGTCCGTTTTCTGTTGCTGTAACCAAATACCCAAGACTGAGAAAAATACAAAAAATATAGTTTTAGCTTAATGTCCTGGAAGGTGGGAGGCCCAAGAACATGGCACCAGCATCTGATAAAAACCCTTTTGCCTCATCATGGTGCAGGGTATCACCTGGGAAAACAGAGCATGGCCGCAATCTTGGGTCTTTTTCTACAAAGTTACTCTGCTACCCTGGGGGCCCTGCTCTGGCATCCTCACCCAACCCGTTACCTCCCAATGGCCCCAGCTCCAAGGGCACTAACATGAAGTTGGGGAACATACTGAAGCCACAGCAGAGGCCTAGGAGGACAGCAGGGGTGGGAAGAAGGAGGAGCCACTGTTTGGATGGTCCTCCTTGTGTTCTGCCCTTTTTAGCCTGGGATTGAGGTGGCAGGGGACACAGTAGGATGCACCTCAGATTTCAGGGCAGACCTGGCTCCCCGTGGGCAGCAATGAAGCTGCGTGTTTCCCAGCCCTGCTGAGCAGGTGCTTTGTGGCTAAATCACCAATTCAGGGAAAGCAGTTTCAGGCTGTGCTGAGATGCAATCTAGGACTTCTCAGGCGCACAACAAGGACATTTCCCAGGCTGGGGCCAAGCAATTGAGGAGCGTGGAGCGTGCTTAACCCTTTCCTCACTGTCTGTGAGCCCAAGAGGCAACATCACATTTGCTTTCACTCAGCCTCCTGAGTGGTTTGGTCACAGCTGCAGAGAACAATAGCAGCTGCAGCACCTAGTGTGATTGCATGGCAAATTCACATCTCCACCTCTTGGGACTGTAAATAAACACAATGCTCCTGCAAACCATGTGGAATGTCCTGAGACCCCCCCCCCTTACACATTCCTGCCTGCTTGGCCCTGCTCACCCCACCTCTCTATGCTGGCCTTTCGCTCTCTATTAATATTTAACTACTCCTAATTTCCCAATCCCCACCATGCTTTTCCTTTCTACGTGGGCTCTCAAGCCGTCGGTCCCTACACCACCCTTGCCTACCTGGCACTCTGCGCCTGTTCAGATGGCCTGAGGTGGGAGGCCCAACAACATGGCACCAGCATCTGATAAAGAACCTTGGGTCTCTTTTTACAAAGTTACTATGCTACCATGGGGGCCCTGCTCTGACATCCTCATCTAACCCCACTTACCTCCCAAAGTCCCCAGCTCCAAGTGCACTAACATGAAGGCCCACTCTCCGGCCTTGGGCCTGTCCTTCCAGAGCCCTCCCCTCCCCACCACTGCGTAGTCCAGCCTCCTGGACTCAGAGGCTCGTAGCAGTAGCCTATGGTTGTCACTGGCTGTTTGAAGAGCTGCCTGAGCCCTGGAGGGCTCCTTGCTTGGGATCTCTCCCAGGACAGCATCCGATGGTCCAGTAAGGTGGTCCAGCAGGGCTCCTTCCCATACCTGCTGCTGCCTGGCTGTGATGTTCGTCTTCCTGGGAGCCCCCATGTGGTGAAGCTGGGCTTCCTCACAGCATGGCAGCCTCAGTACCATCACTATGTGACAGCTGCTAGCTCCCAGATTGTTTTCAAGAGATCAAGGCAGAAGCTGGGGGTTCTTAGGCCCTCACCTTGGAAATCACCCAGAACCACTCCACTGAGCCCTGTGGCCAGAACAGGAAGAGCTGACAGCAGATGTGACACCCAGAAGAGGCCATCTGAACATGACAGCATCCCCTTCTTCCCCTGCTCTGTGCCCCCAGAGTATGCCTAGCACCCCTAACTTGGCACTGACCTCAGGGCACTACACTTGCTCAGTCGCTGTTCCCCTATTCCACTGCTTCTGTTCCACAGCTTCATCGTGAGCCATCAGTGCCTGGTCTAGGACCTGGCACTCACTCAACACAACAGCACTTCACAGTATGGAACTGAACTGTGGCTTAGACTCAAGACCCTAATCAATGGCTCCATCACCCCTGAACTAGGGGCCTCCTGACCTGGACCCAAGTCAGGCCAGTTACTCTACACACAGTGCAAAATGAGCTTTCTCTTTTTTTAATTTTTTTATTTTTATTTATTTATGTGTGTGTGTGTGTGGCCAGCTCAGCCCACCAGGGGGCGG
>NDGM010051116.1:0-12450 GCA_002564305.1 Octomys mimax | reverse complement strand
ACACGCCAGCCGCCGCCGCGCCGTCCCTCGGGTGGATGATTATTTAAAAAGGAAGGGGGTTCATTAAATTTTTTTTAGAATTTAGGTATCCATCAAAACCTGGGATTTTCTTTGTTGTTAAGTTTTTAATTACATTTTCAATTTCATTGGCTAATACTGTGTTATTCGAAGTTTCTATATCTTTTGAATTCACCTTTGGTAATTCATACATATCTAGTAATCTCTCCATTTCTTCTGTGTTTTCCATGATGAGACAGTAAAGATTTGAGATGGAGTTAGTGATGATCTTCTGAATTTCTTAGGTCTGTAGTGATTATACTCTTTTCTTTCCTCATTGCATGGATTTGAACCTTTTTATTTCCTTCTTAGGATATGGTTGGCTAGGAGTTTATCAAGTTTATTTATTTTTTCAAAGAACCAATTCCCCTATTTATTAATTCTTTATATTGTTTTCTTAGTCTCCATTGTATTAATTTTTGCTCTGATCTTCATAATTTGCTTCCTTTTTTGGGCTTTGAAATACAGCATAAAGCTATTTATTTGGGTTCATTCTGTTTCCTGATTTGAGAATATACTGCTATAAATTTCCCTCATAAGACGGCTTTCATTGCATTCCACAGGTTCTGATAAATTATATGTGCAATTTCATTTGATTGTAAATATTGTTTAATTTCATCTCTGACATGATTATTCAGGGATGTTATTTAATTTCCATGTGTTTATGTAGTTTTTGTCATTTCATTTGTTAATTAATTTCCAATTTCATTACACTGTGTTCAGATAATATGCATGGGATAATTTTTATTCCATTCCATTTACTTAAGCATGTTCTATGTGCTAGTATGTGGTCTATTTTAAAGATCGTCCCATATGAAGATGAGAAGAATGTTCATTCTTACTTTGTTGGGTGGAACACTCTGTAAAGGTCTACAAAGTTCATTTGTTCAAAAGTTTGGTTTAGTTCTTATTTCTTTGCTGTTTTTTGCCTAATTAATCTATCTCTTTGCATCAATGGGGTGTTTAAGTCCCCCATTATAATTGTGTTATGGTTTATTTGATTTTTTATGTGTGTTAAAATTTGTCTTGTACAGCTGAGTGCCCCTCACTGGGAGTATATATTTTTGTGATTGTGATCTTTTCCTCTTGCAGTTTTCCCCTTAACCAGTACATATTGACCTTCTTCATTGCTTTTGATCATGCTTGGTTTTAAGGTCACATTTTCAGCAACTGGAATAGCTATCCCTGCTTTTTTCTGGGTTCCTGTAGAACACATGGAGTACTGTTTTCCATTCTTTGATTTTCAGTCTATGAATTTCTTTTTGAGGTAAATGTGTTTCTTGTGTACACCATATTGTTGGGTTTTCTTCCTTGATCCACTCTGTCAGTCTGCTTCATTTGATTGGTGAATTGAGGCCATTTACATTGATGGTTATAACTGATATATGTCAGCTTATCTTTGTTATGTTATTTTCCTACTGTAGGTTCCCTACAGTTACCCTCTCTTTAATTGCTTGCTCTATTTGGTAGTTCCTTTCTATTGCTGTTCTTTAAGTTGTGGTCATATTTGTCTCTTTCTAGAATATCTGCCAGTAATCTCTGCAGAATTCATTTGGCGGTCATGAATTTCTATAGTTGCTCTTTGTCATGGAAGTATTTTATTTCTCCATTAACATTGAAATATAGTTTTGCAGGGCATATGAATCTGGGTTCAAAATTGTTTTTGTACTACATCTGAAACACTTCACTCCAAATCCTTCTTGACTTGATGTTTGTGATGAGAAATCTGTCATGATTCTGACGGGTTTTACATTATAGGTCATTCATTTCTTCTCTCCCATAGCTTTTAATATTCTGTTCTTTTGCTGAATTTCTGGGATCTTGATTATTACATGTCTTGCTACAGATTTATTTTTGTTATGGCTAACTGGAGTTCTGCATGCTTCACTAAACTGTGTGTCATATTCTTTTGCCATGCTTGGAAAATTTTCTGCCACTACTTTTTGAAATAGTCTTTTTCTCATTTGTATTGACTCTTACTGTTTTTTTGCATTTATCAGTCTTATATTGTTTTTCTCTGCATCATCTTGCAGCCGTTGCATTATTTCCTGATTCATTCCTATTTTTAAGAGATCTTTCCTTTCAAGATCACTAGCTACAATACTGTCTTGAGGTTTGAAAGTCTATTGTTAGTTTCATTCAAGCAGGTTTGCCAGCTTTCAGTGATGTTCTTAATTTTCTGGATATCTGTTTAAACCTGTTTCATACATTCTAATTCTTTCTTGTATTGTTCATTCAGTGTCTCCATCATTTTTCTACTCTCCAGTATTTTTTTTTACCTATATCTTCTTTAGAGCAATTCTTTCATGATTGTTGTCATTTCTTTCTTTCTTTTTTTTTTTTTTACCTGAGAGATTATTTGTGATTTCTTCTATATCCCGATAGTGTTCTTTCTTTACTTTAGTGGCTATCATTTCAGAAATTTTGGGGGTGTGGTTTCCAAGTTCCTTGTCTCCTAGACTTGTTCTGGATGGGCTGGAGGCCAGAGATTGCCTTTTGCTCCCTTCTTTTGACATTTTTGAAGCTCCCACTATTCACCCAGGCTCAGTGGCAATTGTATCAAAGTGCAGCATGGGTCAACAAGGCTCCTGCTATCTCAGGTTCAATTTGGCTTCCATGACAGTGAAAGGGAGTCCAACCACAACTCCACAAGTCTCCCATGATGGTAGGGGGAGTGGGCTATGGGTCAGCATGACTCCCATAATAAGGGTGGGTAGTTGCACCTTTCCTAAAGCTGTCCAGACTCACTCAGGCTGGCTCCCATATATATTTCCCTTCTTTCTCTTTTCCCATCCCAGTTTCTCTTTCCTTTTGAACAGTTTCTTCCCATTGCACAATTATTATCTGTTGCATATTTTGGATCTTATTTAATCTTTTAGTTTCTCATGTATCACATTGGAAACAATATGATATTTACTTGTGAGTCTGATTAATTTTACTTACAAGTATGGTCTCAAGTTGCTTTCATTTAGATATAACATTCTTAAGTTTATTCTTCTTTATGATAAAGTAGTACTCCATTTATGTATAATGACCTCATTTTTTAGGATATATTTATTTTTTGTTTCTGGTACCAAGGACTGAACGCAGGGATTTCAGCTTGCTAGGCAAATATTCTACTGCTGAGCCAATTCCCCAGCCCATGACCCCATTTTCTTTAAATCCATTCCTCATTTGATGGGTATTTGGGTTTTTCTGAGAACTAGCTATTACAAATTATGCTACTATAAGCGTGGGTGCACATACATTGCTGTAGTATGATGTTTTTAATCCTTCTAGGAAGATACTCCAAAAGGGAATAGCTCGTTCAAATGAGACCTCTCATCCTAGTTTTTTGAGGAATCTCCACACTGATTTCTATAGTGGCTGCACCAGTGTACACTCCCACCAATAATGATAAAGGTTATTTTTCCCACAGCCCCTCCATCATTTATTTCTATTTCTTGATGATAGTCATTCTTTCTAGGGTCAGATAGTAATTCTTTGTTTGAGGAAGAGCTTAACTTTCAGCTTCAACTGAGTGAGAATCAGATAAAGTCAATGTGGCAAGTTGTCCAGTAGAAAATTAAACAAAGCTCTGCTTATCTTTTTTTCTTTTCTACACTGTTCTCATACAAGTTAGGCTGTTTTTTGAGAAATCAGTTGAGGTAAATTGTGGCGTTTTCATATACTCTGTAAGTGCCTCTGTGGTCACAGGTTTGCCTAGAAGTTAGGAAGGAAAGTGCAGTGGGCCCTGCTCTAGGCTTTTGCACTGTGTCTTTCACCCACAAAGAACTATACTGGCAAAAAAAACTGTCCCACTCTATGGGTTGTCTCTTCACTCTGTTGTTGATTTCTTTTGACGTGTAAAAACTTTCAGTAAGATACGATCCCAGTTGTTCCTTCTTGGTGATGCTTTCTGTACAATCAGGGTTTTATTCATAAAGTGTTTGCCTATATCAATGTCTTCAAGAGTTTTACATATTCTTTTAGCATATTTAATGTTTCTATTTTAATATCTAGATCTATCTCTGTTTTAATTTGAATTTAGTTTAGTGCATGTTGAAACATATGGGACCAACTTTAATCTTCAGCAAATGCAAAGCCAGTTTTAGAAAAGGGATTTTTAAAAAGAAAATGAGTTGAGGGGAAAATGAAAAGAGTTTCTGTCAATGAAGAGGGATTAAAGGGTTGAAGAGATAAGAAGGGAATAGTAAAAAATAAACATATCATGTACAGGTGCAATTTCTCGTTGATAAATGTGATCATTATATATGGCAGACATATACAAAGAAAAGAAGGAAGAAAGGAGAGAGAGAGAGAGAGAGAGAGAGAGAGAGAGAGAGAGAGAGAGAAAGAACCAATCAAGAAAAATTACAAAATATGTCTCTGGGTCCAAAACATCTGATCTTTAGTCCTACCAGCAATAAGACTAAGTTAATCATACCTGACTAAATCTTCCTTTTTCATAAAATTTTCAACATGGACATAGTACTGTTAGGAATAGAATTAAATAACACCTAATAAAAGGATATGAAAAGCAATAAATATTATTGTAAGATATGCTGAGAGCTATTTAAAACTTCAAATGAATCTCAAATAAACTAACAGCAATAACACAAGATGAATCCATTGCACTAAACCATCGTCTAGGAAAGCCATCTCCTAATGACAGGATAAATATTTAGAAGTAACATTCTTGAAAATGTTGTCCTAAAACATAATAAATGATCATAATGATTAGTTTTGGGAACCAGAATTGCATTCTGTGAGAATATAGTATGCATTAGTACTCTACACAGATATTTCTATGTAACATATGAGGCCCAGCTGGAGATCAGTACCCACATTCTAGTCCATGAAGACAAAGAAAACCAGAGTCTTAGTCTAGAAAAAGACAGAACAATGTGCTACTGCTTGAGATTAAAATTGCCAGTACCCTGAGAAGCAAATATATTTCATTTGTTGCTGTGTTGGTGCTGCGAGATGAGCTGTGTGTTTCCCTTGGCCTGGGAAATGACCTACTTATAGTTTGGTGTAAGTAAAAGAGGGGGACTGCATCTCCTTAACTTTCAGCTTCAACTGAGTGAGAATCAGATAAGGTCCATGTGGCAAGCTGTCCAGTAAAAAATTAAACAAAGTCTGCTTATCTTTTTTTCTTTTCTACACTGTCCTCATATAAGTTAGGCTGTTTTTTTGAGAAATTAGTTGAGGCAAACTGTGGCATCTTTATATTCTCTGTAAGTGCCTCTGTGGTCACAGGTTTGCCTAGAAGCTAGAAAGGAAAGTGCAGTAGGCCCAGCTCTAGGCTTTTGCACTGTGTCTTTCACCCACAAAGAACTACACTCTCCTAGCTCAGGTCTCATAAAGAGACATGAAATCAAGCAAGGAAGCCGAGCTTTTGAAACAAATTCCCAGTGTGCTTACTAAGCAAAAATGAAGTCAGCAAATACTAATTTTTAAATAGACATAGATACCAAAATCAGTCTATGACTTTTCATATTATAGTTGTGACTGAGACTTGCTTCCAAGCTGGGAGAGACGCAAGCAAACCCAGTCCTGCAATGCATCAGAGTACTTAAATAGAGTTGATTCTGGTGTCCGTGGAGCCAGCCATAGCACTGTTGTCTTCAGGGCAAAAATCTCCAAAACACAGTCAAAAAAGATCCCCACACTCTGTGAATTCCACTGCCTCTTAGACGCAAGTGCTTAATAAAAGTATATTTGGAATTTGGGGACAAAAGTGAAAAAAGGTGCTATACAATTAAGGTCTCGAGTATCTCACACATAGTACTTTAGAAGATTAAAAACAAATTTCCTAAATGCAACGAATACAACTGGGGCTTTATAGCTTTATCGATTAGTCTAGAAGTGTCAAGATACCTATTCCTGAAGAAATCTCTCCTGGTACCTGAAAAAATCTTTGATAATTACCTGATGAATCACTGAGTCTGTTCTGCACTGTCACAATTCACTGGGGCCATTTTGTAACATATCAGATTTATTTTTAAAATATCTAAGTGCCTTCTCTTCCCCAGTCCCTGCTGTTTCTTCTGTGCCACTGCAGAAAAACTGTTGTGCCGTGAACACAGTGCCCTACTTGGCACATGGACTGGCCAGGGTCCTTCCTCACCTCATCTGCATTGAATGTGGCTGCCCTGCTGATCCTTCAGGGTATATATCTCCTCACCACATCCAATATGCATGATGGATTATATTCTATTTAGCTAAAGCCAACTAATTACACAAGCTTCTCAAATTAGGCTGGAGTTACAGCCTTGCCAAAATGCCCTTTGTAAACAGCCTATTTCTAGAGCTTTACACAGCAAAGATGGGTAAATTCAATTGTAAATGTGAAAAGGGTGAATCATGAGTGAGCTGCCAACGCTAGGGCCTACAGTCCTAACCACCAAGAAGAGAGAGGCGAATAAAGAATGACTAATGCAGCCTTCCAGAGGGGCTTCTTGTCTACTTACCAAGTGTTTTGCTAGGGAGAATTTTAGCAGGCACCCAGAGCTCAAGAGAAGATTCACAATAACCTAGACAAGGTACCATTTCACTGTCTCATTTTCTCTGCAGTTACCTCTATATATCCTCAGCCAGGACACCTTTTCTGACTGCTGATTTCCCTCAGTGCGATGGGAAGGAAGCAGAGTTTGGGCTCTAAACCCAGCTCTCTGTCTGAAGGCTGCTGGAAGTGAAGAGTAGATTTTTTACCCTACTAAGGCTTGGTTTTCTTATCAGCAGAATAAAACCATGATGGTGACTTCACACAGTTGTGAGGCTCCAATATGATGTTTATGAAGCAACAGCAAAGTCCCTAGCACATACTAGGACTCAGTGAGTGATAATGTATTGGCTCCAAGATTGATATCCTATTCATTTCAATTGCAGGAATCAAAAATGAAATTTCATGTGGAGAGTACTATGAAATAATATCAAGCGCCAAAACAGTATACTCTGTTGCATACTTAGATCTCTGTATTATGTGGGACAAGCTACATGTTCCTGTACCAATAGGGACTATGGGAAATAGGACAGAAAGAGATGCACCACAGAAGCTCTTAGTTTGCACCCTGCTGGGTAAGGTAAAAAATCAACCTCTTATTCTGGAATCAGTGTTGTGTGCCCTCAGCTCAGAGCCCTCGACACAATAGCCCCACCCGCTTTGGGCCTCACCTCTCACTTCCTTTCTCACACAGTCTACTTCAGCAGCCCAAGGGGCACATTCTGACCAGAACATACAGTGTATGTCCATATTTAACTATGGCTTAATTTATGGCTCAAGGAAGCCTGCTATTCATGTTTGGTAACCCAGTCAATACATATCAAAGGCAGGCTGAAGCCCACCCAATCTACCTAGATCAGTTATGACATGAAAGTCCTCAATGGATTATCAGTACCCCAATTCAGAATCAATCAGATTTGGCAGTAGAGAAAATCTGCTTGGTCACACTGTCACCTATCAAAGCATGTCTTCAACCTTCGTGTCTACCTTGCTTTTCTCTCATTGCTGAGACAAAATACTAGACACTAAAGGTTAAAAGAGGAAAGGTTTGTTTAGCTCACAGTTCATAGATTGGCTGGCTCTAAGACAAGGTGCTGTGACAGAGGGGCAACCTTTCATGGTGGCAGAAGATACCAAAAGCAACAAGAGAGGAAGGGAGAGTAAGACTGTTTGTCTTTTATATTGTGTGCAGGCTACCTGCCCTAGGGCAGGTATAGCACTTACACCCTTAACTCTAGCATTAGACCATGAACCAATCACAATCTAGATTCAGCTGTCTCCAAAAATCCCACTTCCCATGACTGCACAACGCTTTGGGGAGACATTCAGACACAAGCTATAACACTCATGGAATGGCCACCTGCCTCCTGCACGATGACATTTCTCAGAGCATCCATGATCAGATATAATGACTCCTTCATTTATACTCTCAAAACACTTTGCAAGTTCCTTAGCATCCATTCATTCATGTAACCAAAATACAGGATACATGCAGGAGGTGCTGGGCACTTAAAATTTCCAATTCTCCCTGACATACTAGCAGAGGAGAAGACAAATACCAAGCACTGGATCTACAAATTGATAAAAAATAAAAAATAAAAAGAACAAGGCTTTAAAAACCAAACATGAGCACATCCTTTGCATTTCTCAGCAGGCAACCCCTCCTGTATAAAATGTATAAGTCTCCTTCACTTGAGTTGTGAATATAAAATTAAATTTGAATAAGCATGAAGAAAAAAAGGGACAGCCAAATAGCTCAGCGGATTAAAGTACCTGCATAGGCAGACACAAGGGCTGGGAGTTCCATCCCCAGGCCTGCTGTGCAGCCCCGCCCCCAAGGAGCACTGAGGCAGCAATTGAGACAGGGTGTGGTGGCATGCGCCTACAATCCCAGCACTTTCGAGGCTGTAAACAGGTCAATCACTGTGAGTTGATCTACACAGTGAGATCCTGCACCCTGTACACCCTCTCCTAAATACAAAAAAAAAAGTATGAAGAAAAAAATGAAATAAAATTTAAAAATCTGAAAAATCTGAATAAAACTCAATCTAATAAGCGTGAAGCAGTGATTCCAGTTTATCCCTGGCACAAAGCACGTGTCCAATAAGTGGTAGCTATTTTAATGACATTATAATTATTACCCCTATTTGTATAACAAAAAACAGCAGCAGAGCAATGGACAGAGCTAGGAACCAAGTTTATTCTACTTTATATTGTGACCAGAAAGGTGAGTGCTACATCAGCCCTAGGTTGGGTAGCCTGCAAAACTATACGGGTCAGAAGGAGTCTTGCCTTCCTCCCTACCTTGTTGGTTTTGCTCTTTCCTCATCATGGATGATTGCCCCTCTGTCATACCAGCTTCCTTGAAGTCAGCTGATTATGCACTAACACCTCTACAACTGAGCTAAACAAACTTTTCCTCCTTTAACTTTGGGTGTCAGGTATCTTATGCCATCAATGAGAGAAAAGTAATGAAAACAGCCACCACTAGGAGCTGGGATGATGACAAAAGGGTCATCTGAGTGAATGTCAAAGACAGAAACTTCAGCATCCAGATCCAGAAGTAGAATGGGGTGGAGCTTGAGAATATATGTTCTCAATCAGCAACCTATTTAACTTATAATGTGCAGCCAGGTTAGAGTCCCAACAAGAAAAACAGGTAAAAACAGGATTACCACATGACTCAGAGAGACAGAGACAGACAGAGACAGACAGAGACACAGAGACAGACAGAGACAGAGAGACAGACAGAGACAGAGAGAGACAGAGACACAGAGAGACAGAGACAGAAACAGAGACAGAGACACAGAGAGAGACAGAGACAGAAACAGAGACAGAGACAGAGAGAGAAAGAAAGAGACAGACAGTGAGAGAGACAGAGATAGAGAGACAGAGAGACAGAGACACATTATATAGGCTTTAAAAGAAGGAAATGATGTCATCTGTAACAACACAGATAACCTGAAGAACATTATGCTAAGTGAATTGAATCAGACACAGAAGAACCAAGAGTGCATCTTCTCACTTGTATTACGAATCTTTAAAAAAGTCAAAATCATAGCAGTACATGATAGAATAATAACCAGAGGATGGGAGGAGGAGATACTGGTGAAACGGTATAACATTTCAGTCAGGTAGGAGAAATCCTGTTTAATAATCTGAATAATCTGTTGTACAGGATGATGAACTTAGCTAATAATATATCTCAAAATGTTTGAAAGAAATAATCATGTTCTAATCACAAAAATGATGAATAAGTGAGGTAAAAGATATGATAGTTAGCTTAATGTAACCATCCCACAATGTAGACACATATCAAAACATCACACTGTACCCCTAAATATATAAAAATATTTATCAAGTTAAAAGTGTCAGATTAAAGATATTTTTAGGAGACAGAAAGCAGAAATGATCCCCCAGCATGGCCATTCTCATTTGGCCTTCAGACTGGGCTAAGACATCTCCTGAGATTGAGGCTCCCACTTTAGCCAAGGATCCAGCAAGGGGTGAGTGTGGATGGTCATTAGGAGGTTCTTCATCCTCAGAATAACGGAGCTCACCAACAGTCACACTTCTTGGGAGCGAGTACCTCTGTGATGGCAGTAAGCCTTCTTCTGCATCATTTCCTGAGCTAACACTAGTGCTGGTATGCTAGTGACCAAGTGTGAATGAGGTGTCCAGCACTGCACTAAACTATCTATGCCATCTAGGTTAATCCCTACCATGCCTTGCAAGTAGACAGCACCTACGCTGCAGGTGAGAAGCCAAGGTTCAGAGTGGAGAACTAATGTGCTTAGATACTACATCTACTAGGACACAGAGTCAAACAGGTAGTTGCTACATTGCCACACCTTTCTGAACAACAGTGGAAGTGGTGTTGGTCAGCCAAAAGACAACTCCACATGCTATTATTTGTATAGACTTTTCTCAGTAACATGATTCAAATCCCTCAACCCAATTTCCTCTAAAATTCCCAAAACATTGAATGCAGATCTGGATTTCTAGTGCTGTTCAATCAACATTGGCTGGAAAAAAATAGGGGTAACATGTTTCTGACATAGCTTTTTATAATGAAACAAAACACATTTATATTTACTACCTTAGCTATTCTAGTAGGTTTTATTTAATAAAAACTGGAATTGAATTAAGACAAAACCAAAGGGTCTATCAGTCATTTAAAATGATAGACCTTATTATCTACAAGGTCTTAGGCTTTCTCCTAAGGGTTATTGTGTTGCTTGTGACTTTCTAATCCAATAGAACCTTTTCATCTTTATTCATTCATTTCAAAGAAACCTGGTGAGATAAAGACACAGTTTCCTTGATTGCTTAGCACTCTTTATTGTTTATTTTATGAAGAGAAGCTTCCTCTTAATGAGGCTTCTCCTTTCCTTTCTAAGCAGCCCCAAATGGATCTGCCAAATCACTTACAGCACACCTAAATTCATACCCATTATTTGCTTTCCTGGGCCTCTGAAGCACTGGAAGCACTTCCATACACATCTCAGGGGCTGACTTCCACCACCAACCCCAAGCACCACACCACACAGCCATCTATGACCTGAAGACTGCACTCATCACTCACAGAAGCCTGACACCAACTCTTCCTGCTTACATCAGCCCCACTGTCCTCTCACAAGTACAATGATTAGAAATGCATGCTCCAAGTTATTAATATGTAAACATATGACAAATGAAAAGAACCAAAAACTCCATGGAATTTTAAGCAGAGTAGTGGGAGAGATGATAATTCTGAAGAACTTTTACTGACTACATCCTACCATTGTAGGGAATTTCTCCTTCAACTTGAACAGAGTAGTTTCCTACATTCTCATTTCCAATATAGGGACAGGAACACTTAAGTAACCAATGAATAGGCACAGAGTATCATCCTCACTTTCAAAACACTTGCAACATGTTCAGAAGGTAACAGCACAGAGAGAGACCACTTCTTAAAAAAAAAAAGAAAGCTTGGCATCTTTACTTCTTACAAAGACTGTGACATCAATGATCAGTGTTCTTGTCTCTGCTGACACCCTGAAATATTTTCCACTTAATCCAAATCCCTTATACACAGACTGTTGTTACGCATGGAAGAATACATTTGATGCTAATCTCCCAGTACTGAGTTTGAACACTCAATACGCCTCCGTATAGTTCCACATTCTTTCTACTACCTTTTCTATAGATTGTATCCATGGTGTGTGGTCATTATTAATACCTGAATAATTCCAAAGAAATCAGAATTACCTAGGCTAAACTGGACCCCTCATCTACAGAGAACTCAAGAGTAAACAAGTCATATCCAAACATTAAGTAATTTTGGACCCTTTGACAAAAAATAAGATCTGTTCTGCCACTCACTTAGCTGTGTGCTTCCTGACGAAGCCACCAACCTCTTCTTGTCTCAGCTTATGTCAATAGTCAGGAAGCAATACATACAAACTTGTATTTATCAGGGGTTTTTGCAAGATCTAAAAAAACAGAACAGAGGGCTGGACAGATAGCTTGGTGGTCTAAGCACTTGCCTGGCAAGTGCAAGATACTGAGTTCCATCCCAGTACCACATGCCATGCGGGCCACTATAATTGGGCATGGTGGCACATGCCTGTAATCCCAGCACTGGAGGCTGAGACAGGAGGATCACTATGGGTCTTAGCTGCATAGTGAGACACTATAGCAAATAAATAAATAAATAAATAAATAAATCTTTTTTAAAAAAGAGAGAATAGATATAAAAATAAACAGTATAGCATACATTATACAAATATCAAGCAACTGTCTTATTTGGGAAAAATTTATTCTAAACAGGCAACATAACAATTCAAATATAACATTAACTCAAAATAGAATTGCTAATGTTCTCTGTGAATATATTAGGGCTTCATCATGAACAGCTACTATCA
>NDGM010050883.1:0-13934 GCA_002564305.1 Octomys mimax | reverse complement strand
AAAGAAAGAAAGAAAGAAAGAAAGAAAGAAAGAAAGAAAGAAAGAAAGAAAGAAAAAATTTGCTTATGAATTCTCTTATTTAAGAGGGACATAGAGGAAAGTGGTAACAGAAATTACTTCCAGGAAAACAAACTGAATAGTTGCCATACATCAGGAGAGTATTACATTTCATTGCATTTCTTTTTCCTTCTTTTTTTCTTTCTTCCTTCCTTTCTCTCTTTCTTCCTTCCTTCCTTCCTTCTTCCTTCCTTCTTCCTTCTTTCCTTTCTTTCCAGAGTACAAAATAGTGTTAAAACAGAAAATTACAAATGATACAGAATTTCACTAAACAAAATATTATCAGTGGTTTCTTTTACATTTTACACTTTCTTTTGCAGACCAGCTGCTTTGCTTCAAATTTATTCTGAGGTGTGATTAAAAACTACCTAGACTGTTTTCCATAAGACACGTGGCTACTGATCTTCAGAATATGCCTCCCACCTTGCATATGCTTAAGGCCTCCTTCTGCCACAGTGTGCAGCTGTGGACAGCCTCTTCATACATTTCTTCAGTTGTGCTGTTTTGGTAGTCTCCATGTCCTGAATCAATGCAAAATGTTTATCTTCCATGGTAATTTTAGCTTTGGAGAAGAACCTCAAGTCACAAGGTACCGGATGCCTAGAACAAAAAAGATGAAGACACACCATGATTTTTTTTTTTAAAGTTAAGAGCAAAACTTTTATTTGGGAAAGACAGCTTCTGTGCTTCTGTCTGAGAGAGGTGGAGAAGGGGCGACCTGAGTGGATTGCCCTCACGTCATGATGTTTTATTTGATGGAAATCGTTATAATAATTTTGGAGCTGATTTAAGACATTGTAAATATGAACGTATACTTCCTGAACTGCTTCAAAACATGGAAATAACAATAGGCTGCTTGTGGGCAAAGCAAGGAGGATTAATGTCAGCGTTTCTTCTAGTGTAACACTTTTAAAACTTCATTTAAATACTCAGTGTTTTTATCACAGCTCAAACCACCAAACTCAGCACTCAATCTGTGCCCACCACTCATGCTTTTGGAATGTTTATTTCATTACTAATATTTGAAAGTAATATTATGGTTTGGTTAAGTCAGGATTTTAGTAAGAATTTGAAACAATGAGCAGGATGCTGAAGCTTTCTAAATCATGCACCAGAGTGCTCAATTTGAAATGGCCAAGGATCTCTAGATGCTGAGGGGCCCAAAGAATTCTCCATGGCAACACCCAGTGCACTGAGGCACAGACGTGCCCCAGAGCTGATCAGTGTGAGAACCGGCTGCAGTTACCTCTCTCCCCAGAGTGCTTTCACTCAGATACTCACTTCAGTCTCCAAAGCATTCACTTCCATTGTCCTGATAGGGCACTACTCACCCTTCTGCACTGCCTACCAGACTCCCTTCAAGGTGAACTCAAAGGGCTCTGCTTCATTCAGTGGAGGGCAAGTGCTTCCCTCAGCCCCTCAATAAACCTCACTGAGCTGAGAGGAGCCATTTCTACCATGAAAACTCTCACCAGAACTTCATACGAGTAGAGTTATTTCTGGACTCTGCAATCAGGAGGGTCATCAAAGGTGACCCTGCCTCAGGCCCGGACAGTGTGCTCCTGGCGAGGACTGTGGAGAGCAGCGATGCGTCCCTGCCTCTGTTCTGAAGCAACCATAGAAGAACTGGAAGGAACAAGGAGAGACAACTTGAGATAAACTCTCAGCCAGATTTATATTTCTCCATATCTGTCTATCCTATTGCTAAAATTACTAGAAAGACAAACTATATTTTAGCTACACAATATAGACAGGATTTTTTAAAGCCATAAAATGTTAATAGAGGGCTGGCAAGAAGCACAGGGACTGGGTTCGGTCCCCAGCATCACAGGCCATGCCAGCCACACTCCCAGGCATGCTGAGGCAACCGCGATGACCGGACATGGTGGTGCACACCTGTAATCCCAGTGTGGGGAAGGCTGAAGCAGGAGGATTACTACAAATCCTAGATGCATAGTGAGTCCCTGTACCAAACACATTAAAAATATTATTAAACATTTTCAAACATTTCCTTGCTCAGTAACTGAGAAAGCATCTTACTAACATGGATAATAATTGATAATGAAATACTTATACCTTTCATAGCATTTACAGAAATACTTAATACCCTTAAACTTGATAATACTCTCAAAAGAAAATATTCTAAGAAGTTACTCCCATATGTTTAGGTGAGTAAGTTGAAAACTGCTTTTTTTTTTCTTTCAGTTTTTGCATGTAATAAAAATAATAATTAAAGCACAGGCTGGTAAGTTCACATGATTCAAGAGTGAGTTTCATTCTACACAGAAAGAAGATGGAGTGGATTATTAACTTGTTTTATTTTCAACTGTCACCCTCAAATATCAGCAAGCTTTGCCTACAATAGGCAAACAGTCACCACTTCATGGACAGCATCTTCTTGGTTGTGGCTTCTCGGTTCCGCCGCTGCGCTGCACCACAAGATAACCAGCAAAGCAGCGGGAATGTTTGGTTCCAGGAAAACTTGACCTACAAAAGCAGGAGGATGCCAGATGCAGCGCGTGATGGCTTGCCTTGTCAGATCTAGCTCATAGGGTTATCCGTTTGATTAATCTCTTTGATATATTTGTGAAGAACAAAGTTATTGCAAAGCCCCAACCTCACAATTGTGCCTCTTGTAATCGCTGACCCCTGGTTTGTGGGCTCAGCAGCACCCGGCTGAGATTGTGTGGCCTCACACTGAACTACAGTAGCCCTGTACCTTGGGCTGCCTTTTCCATAGGACACAGACCAGTCATGAATAGGATTAGTGGGCTATCTTTGTTTCATTTCACAATCTATGTAGTGATCTAGTAGAATGATTTCACAAAGTGCAATGTGCTGTTGCAGAAATTCTTTGGTAGAGTCCCTGCTCTGGTATTAGTGTCATAACATGAAGAGTGAATATATGATAGAAATAGTTGAAAGAAATTTGATGGAAGGCATAACTTTGGACCAGGTTAAAGATATATTGGCTAAAAAAAATAATGAATTGCATGCAATTAAATAAATGATATTGCTGCATGTTTAAATGAGTGATTGAATCAGTGAGCATTTATGAAGACATATTCAGTTTACAAAATCCAGTAGCAGGTACAGAAAACAACACACTCCTGCTTTCCTTTCTTGCAGGCTTTGTGGTTTAGATTTTCAGGGAAACATTTAGTGTCTTAAATGTCATGATTGTAAAAGAACCTTGTGTCTGTCTTTATTTCATTTCTCATTGCCCAAGAGAAGAAAAGGAAATATGCAATAACTAGGATGCAAATAAATACACAAAACCTCTGTTCACTTTCTGCAACTGTAGCTTTCTTCCTGAGGCTCTTTTAAATCTGTTTTCTTCTCTGAGATGACAAGAGGTATTCAGAAATTAATAGACTTAATTATGAGTTGTGTAAAATAGACACAGATTCACCTTATTTAATTCTCCTTCTTTTTCTTTGCTTTTTGCTTTCCTTCTGTAGGACAAACACAATATCCTTTCTTTATAATTCTACAGGGATAGAAGTGCCACTCCTTGCCTGGCATAGTTAATGGGCCTCTCTGGACAGTAAGAAAAAAAACACATGAAACAATTTCAGACCACTCAGATATGGATTAATATTTGAGGTGAAAGGTCTTTTAAAGGCAAGTAGAATAATCTGGCCCAGTGCATTTTATCTGGGGCTCTGTCTCTTCCTAAACCACTAAAAACTAATCTATCAGCAGTTGTTTTGACATATTTCCAAGTGACTTTACTGTTATTCACAGATTTTATTCTTTCACATTCTCAATGGCTCCCAGGGGCTAGTGATGTGTACAGAATCAGAAAATTGGTTAATGTTGGAATTTAAATTGGTATTAAAAAGTCCCGAGTATGGTATGCTAATGTCATGCCTGTAATCCCAGTGCTGGGGAGGCTGAAAACTGGAGGATCCTTATAAGTCTGAGCTGCATAGTGAGACCCTGTACCAAATACATTTTAAAAAAGCAATTTAAAAGTCCTCCTTTGCTGTTGGTCATCCAGTCTACTCAGCTCCATTATGATTAGTGGTCTTCAGATGTACACTCCAGAGCACCCCCTCAGAGAGTGAATCTAAATACAGGAGACCAAGGTGTCTTCCAAAATGGGGACACAGGGCAAATCCAAAAAGCTGGACTAGGACCAGGAAAGGAAATGAGGAGGCACAGGCAGGAAGAGGTCTTTTAAGGAAATAGCTTAGTGACAGTTTTAAGGAAGGACTAAGCGGCTCTTAAAGCAAAGGTGGAAAATTGGGACTGGCTCATGGCACTCAGCTGGAATAGGAATGGAGGTCCCCTTGCCTTGTGCAGACAGAGTGGAGACGATGCTGCAGGTCCTCCCTGGGGGTGCCAGCAAGAGTGTGCTGCTAGTACGTGTGCTGCAGACCTAAAATACCCTCAATGTCTCACACTAGGAAATGGAGCCTGGTTGATAGAGGTGACACTGGCAATGTGACATGGGAGGCTGTGTCCTTTTTTTTTTTTTTTTTAAGAGAATACAAAACAATGATAACAAAAAAAATTAAAAATGATACAGAGTTTCACTGACAAAATAATATGAATTGGACAATATTTATTGTGTTGTATAGTGTGGTTTTCAAATTATTTGTTCAGATTATCAGATATATGCATGAAAAATTGGAAAAGAAAAAATAAGAAATTAAGAAGAGAAAGTTTTAAGCATTATTTGCTCTGTTCCATAGATCGGCAGCAATCAGCAGTACAACCAGCCAAGACGTCCTGAGCACACACGCACGTGCACACACACACATATCCTTTCCCCACTCCCTGCCCTGTACTCCCCCTTCCCAAGGATTCCCTCCTTTTGAACAGATTCTTTCCCTCTCACAGTATCTGTTGTGCCTTTCACCATTTTATTTACTCTTTCAGGTTCTTATCCTAGCAAGACCATATGATGTTTGGATATGCGGGACTAATTCATTTCACTTTGGAGTATGGTCACTAGTTGTATCCATTTACTGATAAGAGCCTGGAATTTATCCCTTTTTATAACTGGGTAACACTCCATTGTACAAAATTATTACATCTTTATCCATTCCTCAGTTTATGGGCAGTTGGGGTTGTTTCCAAGATTCAGCTATGACAAATTACACTGGTATAAACATGGGTACGCATACATTGCTGTGATATTAAAACAGAAACACTAAATCTTCAGGAAGAAAAGTAAGCAGAAATCATAGAGACATGGGGTAGGTAGAGAACTGCATTGGCAGTACTTCAAAAAATCAATCACTGGGATCTCATCTTCTTGAAAAGTTTCTGTATGTCAAAAGAAATCACCAACAGAATAAAAAGAAAACCCATGAAGTGGGAAAAAATTATAGTCTGGTGTCTTCAGACAAAGGACTTCTATCTAGAACATATAAAGAACATTTAAAAATCAGGCAGTCATAATTCAAAGACCCAATCCAAAAATGAGTATCTGAGATGAATATACACTTCTCAGAGGAACAAATAGCGATGCAAATTAGAACAATACTCAGATTCCATATCACCCCTAAAGAATGGCTGTCATCAAGAAGACAACCGATAACAAATGCTACAGGGGCTGTGGGGAAAAAGAAACCCTTCTTCACTGTCAGTGGGAGTGCAGACTGGCACAACCACTATGGAAATCAGTGCGGAGATTTCTCAAAAAGCTAGGATTGGGGCCAGGGAGCTAGCTCAGCAGCATAAGTGCCTGTCTGAAAAGTTCAAGATGCTGAGTTTGATAGCCAGTACCAAAATAAAAACAAGATAAAATAAAATAGTAAAATCCTACCATTTCCAATGTTAAAAGAATAAAGCTAAGGTTGGGGGTCCCATTCAATCTAGCTATTCCCCTTCCCAGGTAGTTTTCCAAATGGACCAAAGCATCATACGCAGAGGCTGTACTCCTGTTCCCACTCTTGCCTCCACATTCTGCTTCCTGACACCCACAGCTGAGCACCTTCTCCTCCACCAGTCACACTGTGAGCCAAAATGTACCTCTGGCCCTTTAGGGTCTAGGTGTAGGGTGCTCTGTCTCCACCCCAGGGAAGGCTTCAGACGCTCTCCTTCCTGTAAGGTGAGGCTGGCTTCCCTACTGCTCCTGCTGGCTGCTGGCCACAGGGCAGGGCACTGATGTGCGCTGGCCCCTCAGCTGGCTGCTGTAGCCCTAAGTAAAAGACAGGCTGCTTGTTATTATCTGGACGTGTATTCCTAACATAAGAAGGAGATTGGGACTACACAAAAAGGAGGATGGATGTGCATTAATGTCTTATGAGTCCCCCATGAAAACCTTACCTGATTGGAGGCAGTCTTAGCTATCAAATACCCCTGTACTTTTTAACCAAGTTTATCACCTCAGGTGACTCATTCTTTTCCAAACATTAACTTATACGGACTCAGTAAATTATTTTACAAACATATCTCCTGCCCCTGCCCAAAAAAGGTGCACCATCTCTAATGTCTCATCTATTGTTATTTATACTCTCTTTAAAATACATTGAAAAAATTAAAGCTAAAAGAACAAGGAAAATGTTAAGGTTTATTGAAAGGAAGAGTTAATGTTTAATTGTTTGATCAGTCTTTTATACCTATATCTAGAAACTTGAGCAACAAATGTAGATGCATAATATAGCAACCATTGTCAATTTTTTATTCTTCTTTTGAAATTCTGTACCATTTGTATTGTTTCATGTTGTTTTGTTTCTTTGTTGTTATTATGCCCTTTTGCGTTTGTTTTCTCTTTAAAAGAAAACAAAATAATAGTATAAATCACCCCAAACAGATTTGAAAATGTGCATGCTTATTTCATTTCACAATGCCACTTCTGTTTTTATAAATTTCTTGCAAGGATCACATACAGAAGATCTAAATGGCATAGAAATGGATGAAGCCTATTTGATTGTAAATAATAATAATAATAATAATAACAAAGATTGTAATGGTGAGGAACTCTGCTGGAGCCTTGAGCACGGTCCTTCACAAAGTCTAAATCGGGCTCTAAAGGGGACGTGAAGAAATGGCCACAGGCTGGTGACGGGGAGAGACCTGAGCAGGGTGGGGGCGCAGCTGAGCATGCACCTTTGGGGCGCAAGGTTGGAGCACCCCGTGTGCTGTGTCGGAGCAGGGAAGATGCCAGGAGCTCACAGCACTGCGCTCCTGGCCAGTGGCACTCAGAAGAGAGGCAGACACTATTTCTACTTTAGCATTCTTCCTTGGCCACGTGGATCTGTGCCACTCCTCATGACCTGTGTCCCTGCCAGGCTCCAGGAGTGCACAAGGTGGTTGCAGAGAAAGAAGGGAGCGAATCAGGTCCCCGAGGAGCCTCGGGACAGCTGTCCTCTCCCCCAGTGAGAAACAATGACACCTGTCTCTTTTCAAACACTGTTTTCCATCTACAGTGTTTGGTAGATAAAAGAGGAACTGCTTCCTCTCCAAGCAGAACAGGAAGCTATGTATGGAGAAAAATAAAATGTGTCTGTGAGGAAGGAATTCGAGCAACAATAGAAATTTGACCTCTTTCTGCAAAGCTGTGCGTCTTCCCCGGAAACAGGAGGGCTGGATTGTGAACTGCGTGCATATGCACATATTCTCAAATGTAATTTAGGTCCTTACTGGCAGAAAATGGAAGTTAATACACAAGATTCTTCCCAGACACCAGGATGCACGAGTATAAAACATCCTTGGTACGTTATGGCCTTGATAAAGCCTGGATTTTTAAGCAGTTCTACAGCTCAGGATGGAATACAAAGCAAAGAGCTGGGTGCCTGCAGTGTCCCTTCTGGCCCAGCCACGCAGTTCATCAGCATCTGCGTTTGTTGGCCGCAGGTCCATGGGGCACGAGAGCAGTGAGGCAGTCAAGCAAACCTTTCCCTCAACTCCCATCTTGGGTGCGCAGTGTTTCCTCTACAGGGTTTCATGTTATCACTCTGCTCTGCATGTCCCCACATAGACAGGGCGCCAGTTCCTCACACTCTCCTACCTCCTTGCCAAATCGTTCATCTTTTCCCCAAGACTGTTTTTTTCTCATTTCCTGAGTCAGATAAACACAGCATCCTTCAAGATTTATAGGGCCTTATATTCAGTTCCCAGGACTAACCTCATCTGTCCTCCCCCAGAACAGACTTCTGAGGGCTTATGTGTCCCTCTTCTCAATACACATTTACTCTGCTTCAATTTCCAGTGTCTTGCACCCCACATGACACAGTTATTGTTGTCATTCCCCGATAGCCCTATGCATTGGGCACTGGGGCTCTTAGAACAGATACCCCTGCTATTCACATCCTTTTGGGGTATAATGGGAAACTTTGAGTATTTGTTTCTTGAACAGCAACAAAAACAAAAATTCTACTAAGAACTGGATTCTAATAACCAAAAAAATTCTGCAATATCTGCATCTCTTTATTTTCATTCCCTAAACAAGACAATGGGCATCTTTTGCCACTTTCTGTTCCCCTGTTCTAAACCTAGATAACACTTTCAGCATCTCCCACCTAAAAAACATCACAGTAGAGTGCCCAACACTCTGTTGCTTATCGTTTCATTACATTCTTTCCAAAGTTGTCATAGTTGGCTTCCTAAATCTTAACTGATATGTCAGTTCTCTAAATTTTCATTCCAACCTCACTCCATGTCCTACAAAATAAATTTAGGTACCTGCAAGTACCACACAATGTCTAAAAGGAAGAATAACAATGAGGCTGGAAGTCCCACCATCACCACCAAGGACATCAAGCCATTGTAGCTATATTGGCACCTGCACGCCCCCTGCCAAGGTGACTACCAAACTAGGTAAAACAGCCACAGGAGACAGTGCAGAAGGGAGGATGTGAGAAGATTCCCTGAAATCCTCTGAGAAGTTCAGGTTCAGGACAGAAGGAAGCAGGGCCCTACATTCTGTGGTGGGAAATCAGATTCAGTGGATGTGTAGCCATCAGAGGGGGTGAATCTGCCAAAGAAGCCTTCAAGTCCAGCATTAGAGACCTGAGCCTTTGATGAGCTGCTTGTATTTAAAAGGCTCTAGTGGCCTGATTTACCGTAGGTCAATATCTGATTTGCCTCAGTGGTTTATACTACTACATAAACCTCCAAGTTTTGGCGGCAAGTGGTACCTGACTCACTCCTAGACTTCGTCAGTACCCAGGTTATCTCTGATGCTATTGTCGTTCCTGATTCTACAAATGTGCCCAAGGTGAAATAGTTGTCACTGTCAGTCAATTTTCTGTGTGTGTCAACATCTGGATTGCCCAGGGCTCACAGAACTGAGTCCTGGGAAGCTGAAACTTCCATTCCTACATAAACAAAAGTAACTAGATTTGGGGACAAAAGCACAGGCCAATACTTAGCCAAATCCAGGTGATAGCACTGAAAAGTAGACACCAGCTAAAGAAGTCTCAGCACTAGCACTGAACCTGCCCACTCTAGCCAATGACCAAACTCATTTTGGCACATAAAACAAAAGAGCCAAAAGACAACTGAGAAGGCAAAATAAATAAATAAAGCCTCCAAAAATCCTCAACTCTCTCAAAGCCAACCCAGTCAGTATGAAACGGGGAGCGGAGTCGAACACCACTCAGCACAAATATCTTCAAGGACTATCAGTGGAGGTAAGAAAACTGATCAGAAAGGGCTTGGCAAGTACAGAGATGTTACTAAACAGACAGCGATGCTAATGACGCAGATTGCTGGGCCATCTGCATTAGATGCCAGGAAAGATGCAGTAGACCTGAAGAAAGAGATGCACAACATGAAGGCCCAGAACAACAGAAAACGGGAGTCCATTAAAAACATTTCAAACAGAAATCCAGGAAACTGAAAGAACAGGCAGCCGAAGGGACCAATGTGAGGGCAGAGTCGGATTTAGAAAGCAGGGCTGTGGCTGGTGATCAGGCAGTGAGAGACACTGACATAACAACAAAATAACATGAGCAATGGCATCAGCAGCTGCTGGAGGATACGAAGACAAAGGTCAACTGGAACTACCAAAAAATGAGAAGACAGCGTAAAGTGCATAGAAATCTGCTTACAGAAACAATAGAAGAAAATTTGGAAACATGAAAAAGAAACTAGCATGAAGATAGTGAGGAATATTGAACTCCAAATAGCTATGATCAGAAGAAAAACCCACTAGCTGTCACATGATGATTAAAATACCAGAATTCCCATACAAGAGCAGAACCTTAAAAGCTGTGATAGAAAAGGAATCATTTAAAGATTAGAATGATAGCCACTTTCTGAATCCAAACATTAAAGGCCAGGAGAGCTTGGAGTAAAGTATTTCAAACCATAAAAGAAAACAACTTCCAAACCAAACTGAAATATCCTGCAAAATTATCTTTCAGAATTGATAAGGAAATTAAATATTTTCATGATACAGATGCTGGGTTCCAACTGAATAGAGACCGAGACCAGAACAGATTGGAATTTGTTCAGCCTTTATTAGCCGGCCCAGCAGCTGGCCAGCCGCACCCCACACAGGGAGGTGCTAACCAGTCCCAAAACAGAGGTAAGCGAGAAAGCCACGTCCTTGTTGACACAGCTGCAAGCTGTTTATGACTAGGAGGTTTTCACAGTTTTCAGTGATTAGAGGATCTTGCCCCAGATGGGGCAAGCTGTTTTTACAGGATAGGGTTAGGGTGGAAACATATCCACTGTGTACAACACTAGCAGGCTGAAGGATCTACACTTGAGCCTGAGGACCCTGACAGCTTTGCTCAATAGAAAAATAACAAGAGCCACACTGATTTTCAGAGTAGATAACAGGAAGCCGTTTCAGTGAGGACACAAGGCTCCTCCTAGTAATTTCCCACAGTCATAGTCCACAATTCAGTTAGCCCTTTACAAGGAGCACCTAAGTAATTTCATGATGACCAAACCAACATGGCAAAAAATTTCAAGCATAGCCTAGAGACAGTGAAGCCAACAGTGCTAAGATGTCTAATGGAATGAGTGCGCTGGGTAAGCTTGGGCAGAAGGAAAAGAGAGGAAAACAAAGCAGGAAAAAAATGCGACACGGAAGCTTTACTGAGTGGTAGGTATTTAAAGACAGGAAAGTCCTGAGTGGGTGGTCACCAAGGCTCTTCATTGGGGGTGATTTATGCAGCAGAGTCACCACGTACAACCTGAGTCAAATTGTAGTCAATCTATAGCATCGCAAGTGTAGCTGCTTAGCTAGCGTTGATCCAGTACAGAAACGGGTCGCGGAGCGGGGGTGCATGGGGAGTATGAAGGCAGTTTTGAGAAGGGAGGGGTTCAGGTGCTCGGGCCACCCACTGGGGTGACAGATACCTGCCTGGAATTTCTGGGTACACCAGGTGAGCTAAAGACAGAACGACCCCAAGTCACTGCTTAGCCCATCGAAGGCAGCGAGGCCCGGCCATCGCATCTCTGTCCTGAGGCCTGGTCTTCTTCAGATGCGTCTCCATCCCCAATTCCGATTATTTTTATTTTTCGCACATTTCCTTGGGAGTCCAGCCACTCTCTGACATTTTATATAACTTAGCTATCTCTATAGCAGCACACTTCATCATAGTTGAGTTAGGGCAGTGGCCTCTATGCCTATCAGCAGACGAACAGAGGAGAATTTGATGTGCTTGCACAATGGAGTATACTTAGCCATTTAGGCTGGATACATCTGAGCCACTTTTTGAAAAGAAAAAAGGTGGATCTTGAAACCATTTTACTAAGTGAAATAAATTAGAGGAAAAAACATAAATATTGCAGTGTCTCATATTGAAAAACTTAAAATATAAATAATTTAAAGAGTAAATTAAAGAGATGATGGGAAACACAGAGGTAGATTTTATTTTTATTTTTTATTTTTGGCAGTACTGGGGATTGAACTCAGGCCCTTGTGCTGGCCAAGCAAGTGCTTATTCTACTGAGCCATCTCCTTAGCCCCTACAGAGGTAGATTTTACATAGATGTGACGATGACTTAGAGAGGGGTGTAGGGGAAGGAAGGGCTGAAAGAGGAAGCAAAAATTAGAAGCCTGTCCAGTGTATATGCAAATTCCCCAAGGTAATTGCAGTTATTATGTTGTAAACTTGAATCAATAAAAATGAATATTCAAAATGACAAAAATAAAGGTGCTGCTAGCTACCAAAGCGCTATATTCATCATATTGAAATTATGCTATTTTTACAAGTCAACAATATATATTTCTAGGGCTACTGTCTATCACTTTATTTGAAATTAATGCATCAAGATAGTGTGTCAATATATGATGCTGTATAGCTTAAATATTGGAGAAAGAATTTGGAAATGATAAAAGAATATTGCATGACATTCATAAGAATATGAAATAAAAATTTTAGTGTCAAGAAATAATATTTATATGAAATAAAAAATAAAGATTTTCAGAAAAGAAGAAAGGAAAATATTCTTGTTCTTCGAAAATATACATTATAAGGTAAAACAGGAAAGAGCATGACCTCTACAAGCTAACATGAAACGATTCAGTAAAGGATACTATTTCCATGTATGAGAGGCAGAGAATAAAATAAAATCAATTTGTCAAGATGGTAAAAATTGGCCAATCAGCAGCAAAGGTGTTTTCTTTTCCCTAACAGTACATGCACCACTGCGGGCTGAGGTGGACAGACTGGAAGCCGGCACTGTCATCCTAATCCATGTCTCAAGCCAGGACAGGGTTGAGCATCCCGGGTTTGAGGAATATGTGTAGCAAATGGTTGTATTTTTGCATACTCCTCCTCAGGCATTGCATTTCCCGTAGTTTCTCGTTAGGTGATCTGTTTTAGGATTTATGTCTGCTTTCTCATGTATGCCCTTGTGAAAGGAAGATGTCTGAGTTTAAATGTCCTCATCTGCAGAATAGGAATGGTTTGGTGATCACTAGATTATATCAGTCCTGTCTCAAAAAATACATAAAAAGAAAAAGAAAACCCTCTATACTTCTTCAATCTTCGTATTGCAAAAGAAATCTAATTATCTCCTGATGCTTCCGCGTCACTGGAGGGGAGAAAGCGACACCATCTTTCCATGCTGGAGATGAAGTGAGGTCCTTTGTCGGGACAGCATGTTCCTCTCTTATAATTGTAATATCTTAATTGACCCTGGAATTGAAAGCAGCTTATTATAATGATGACTCTAAAAATATTATTTCATGTCTCAGATTGCTTACATTCTTCCAAGTCAAAGAAAATTGTTGAAATAATTGATTTGTTGCCAGTCAAATGCTTTCAATTTTTATTACTTCTCACTGCCGGCTGCACAGCCATCATTACCCGGGCTGGCTGCAATGCTTGTTTGGCATTTGCTAGATAAACAAAGAAAGAAAGAAATAAGCTTCTCTGTGTCCTAACAGAATGATGTAAAGGGCAAATGTCTTATTGCTGGCTCCAGTCTTCCCGCCGGTAACCAGTGCTTGTTTGTTTCATACATCATGTGGTCAATAATGCAGGTGCATTTTCTCTTTTCTTTCTCTCTCAAGAAGACCAGAAAGGATTGACTGCAAATGCAGTGGAAAAGCTGGTCTCGGAAGGCAGGCGACAGTCTCCAGGTCTGCTTGGGACTCACAGGATACTTACAGGTTATAAGAAAATGATTTGTCCCTCAAGTACAATTTTCTTTTAAGTGAAAAGAAAAGACAATGAATGATCTTTTGCCATGGAAATGTGTTTTCAGGATTACATATAAATGAGAAAAAGTGAGAAAAATAACAGTAATGTTCTTGGAGATCTTTTAGGCAAAAAGGCTTAAAAATAAGCCTTGAGAGGGGCTGGGGATATAGCACAGAGTTGCAGTGCTTGCCTGGCAAATGCAAGGCCCTGAGTTCACATCCCAGTGCCTAAATAAACAAAGAAAGGAAGGAAAGGAAGGAAGGAAAGAAAGAAAAAGAAAGAAAGAAAGAAAGAAAGAAAGAAAGAAAGAAA
>NDGM010050871.1:0-11861 GCA_002564305.1 Octomys mimax | reverse complement strand
GTTGCACTATGCAGCTCGGACTCATAGTGATCTTCTCGTGTTTCAGCCTCTCCAGCGCTGGGACTACAGGCATGTGTCACCATGCCTGGTCTCGGTTGGCTCAGCACACATGGGGGTGAGGCTAGCCCAGCATGTGGTGCCAGGGATTAAACCCCGGTCCCTGAGCTTGCCTAAGCAGGTGCTTATTTTGCTGAGCTATCTCACTGGCCCTCATCATGATTCTTGACTGGAAATTATACTACAAAGCTACTGTGATAATTAATATCAGCATAGTAAAGGCAAAAAAATAGACATGAGGATCAAAGGAACAGATTAGAAGATACAGACATATTTAGCCACCCACACTGTCTTTGACAAAGATGCCAAATACTTTCACTGGAAGAAAGATAGCCTCTTTAATAAATGGTGCCAGAAACATTGGCTTTCCATAGGCTGAAGATTAAAACTAGATCCCTATCTTTCACCAGGTACTAAAGTAAAAATAGATCAAAGATCAGACTATTAAAACAGAAATACTAAATTTTCTGGAAGACAGAATAGGTAGAACTCTTGAAGACATTGGCACAGGCAAAGATTTTATGAACAAAATCCCAACTGTGCAGGAATGAAGACTCAACAACTGAGATCTCATCTCAAAAAATTAAAAAGCTTTTGCAAAGCAAGAGAAACCACCAACACAGTGAAGACACAACCTTGTGGGGAAACTTTTTTTGCCAGGTGTTGCTCAGATAAAGGACTACTATATAGAATACATAAGGAACCAAAAAAAAAAAAAAGTATTAAATTTAAAGACCCAATGCAAAAACGGGCATATGAAATGAATAGATACATCACAGATTAAGTACAAACAGCAAATAAATATATGAAAAAATATTCAATATCATTGGTCATTCAAGAAATGTAAATTACAACAACACTGAGATCCATTCACCCCAGAAAGAATGGCTATTATCAAGAAATCAACTAATAACAAATGCTGGTGGGGCTGAATAAATAAAGAAACCACTCTCCACTGTTGGTGAGAGTATAGACTAGTAAAATTATTGTGGAACTCAGTATGGAGATTCCTCAAAAAACTAGGGCTAGAGGTTCCACATGACTCAGTTATTCCTCTTCTTGGTATCTTCCTGTAAGAACTAACAGCAACTGGACAGATGCATATGTGTCAGAAGCTCATCCATTGGAAATGTGTTGGTGATACGGTTTTAAACTCCAGACAAGCCACAGGAATGCACTACACGAAGCACTGCACTGAGTGTGTAGTGTCACTGCTGTCTTTGTTATTTTATATGTTTCTAAATATATTAGGGACATGGGTAAGTTATGTTGCCTAGACAATAGTTTACCTCTGTGACTCTTGAATAACTTTTTTTTTTTTTTTAAATATCTGAGTTATCAGGTTGAACCAACCTAAAAGAAATCAATTTCAGCTTACCAAACCACCATCAGTGACTGCTTTTTTTTTTTTTCTTTCCACAAGGAGAACTGAATCAGAATACAGTCAATGACAGGAAATCTGTTTTATTAAACTGGGATCTAGAACAGGGCTTTTTATGTTCTTGTTTCTGTATAACTGATTTCTTTTTTTTTTTTGCAGAATTAACAAAGAATCACTGGCTACGAAGTAAACTCATTGTATTGATTCCATAACACATAATATTCAATTTCTATCACTTCTGTCTGGCAAAATTGTTTGCTTATTTTGTTTAAACAAAATCAGATGCCACCCCCCAAAAGCATCATACCACAGTGATATACACATAACCATATTTACAACAGCACAATTTATACCATTTGTAATAGCTAAATCGTACAAACAGCCCCAGTGCCCATCAACTGATGAATGGATAAAGATTATTTTTGTACAATGGAATAGTATTCTGCCACAAAGGACAAGCTTGAGACATTTCTAGCTAAATAGATGCACCTTGAGGACATACTCTCAAGTGAGTAACTGGACACACATGTGTAAATACCACATGGTTTCTCTGGTGTTAGAAATTAAAAGTGTAAATAAGGACCAAAATGAATAATAGACATTATGTAATAAGAAGATAATGTTCAAATGGGAAGGGGAACTAGAGATAGAGTCTTGTGGATTGTTAACTGGTGGTCAATTTGGAACACCCAGCTAAACTGAGCTAGAGTGGTGCTGGGTGTGGAAGGCCTGCCTGTGGATTGTTGCCGGTAGCATAAGAGGCAGAACTGGCGAAGCCATGGAGAGGCTGTTGGAGCTGCTGGAAGCTGCTGGCTCTCTTGAGCTATTCTACTGGAGGACCTTGTCATGCTGACTTTCCTGACGAACTTGGCTGTTCTTGTTGCTGGAAGAGCTTGGGCCTTCATTGTCGCCGAGAATGGCCCTGGTTCATTTTGGGGGAGCTCTGGACCTCATCTTGAACATCACTTCTTGGCTCTGTGTGGGAAGCTGGTGCCTTGCTCAGCCTCATGGAGCAGTTTGTCAGACTGGCTTTCCTGATGGGATCACAGCTTTCTTCATCGCTGGAAGAGCTCAGGACCTCACTGTTGCTGATGGCTGTGGTACTTTTAGGGGGAGCTCTGGTTCTTACCTTGAACATTGCTTTCTGGCTCCAGTTCAGGTCTTTCAGCCTGCTAGCATAGATCCTTCATTCCACTGGCACAGACTTTCCAGCTTCCACCCTGACCTTTGGGACTTTCCAGCACAGATTCATTTAGTGGGCCTGCATGAAACTTTGTTGGGCTGTAGAACTCCAACTGGACTTGTGGGAAGCATTGTTATGGGTTCTACGTTTTTTGCTGGACTCATACAGGATAGTAGGATCCAGGGCCTCATCTAGATTCTTTGGTCTTTATTGTATGGACAGATTTCTTGCACTCCTTGTATACAATTCTTTGGGTGATTCATTATAAAATAATCTTATAAGATGTGTCATTGTTTCCCTTGCAAAACCCCAAACCATGACACTATGGGAAAGGGAAAGGAAAGAAAAGAAAAAAAAATGAGGGGAAAAGAAGGAAAAATAATGTACTAGTAGACATAATCAATTAAAAAAAGAAAAAAATCTTTAACTTTCTAGGGTTGATATAAATTAAAATTTACTGCAGAAGTAAAGATCTTGTCCTGTATACTTGTGAAGTAAAGATCTTGTCCTGTATACTTATTTTCAGTGAGAAGCAGCTCTCCTCAGAGTGTCCCAGGGCAAAACTGAACTTAAGACTAGTAAAGCTGACTTGAGACTAGCATTCCCAGTGAGGGATGACAGCATGGTGGTGAGAAGTCATAGGATTAAGACAAAATGGAGCAAACTCTGGGAGACCAATATCCTAAGTGCAGGCTGGGAAGAAAGAGAGGTGGAGGTGCGTCTGGTTTCTATAATGCAGAGTAGCACCAGGGGTGGGAGCTGCAAGCTCCAAGGAGGAGGGCATTCATGTTGGCAGCTCTGGGAGGCGGTTCCCCGATGACACATTTTTTGGGGTGGTGCTTTAGTTAATCATTTTTTGTTGTTGGGATGAGATATCTGACATCCAAAATTAAGGAAGAAAAGGCTTATTCAGCTCACAGTTTGTGCAGGTTTTAGTCTATTTTTAGCTGGCTTTAAGGCTGGGTGGCATGGCACAGGAGCAATAAGTTTAAGACAGCAAAAGACAGCAAAGCAACAAAAGGAAAAGGGAGAAGCAGCAGCTGCGGCTTCTAGCCAGCCTCTCTCCTCTCCTTATATTGTAAGCAGGCTATGCTGGGCTGGGGGTGTAGAACTCGCACAATGTCCATGCCCTCCTCTTGCACAGGATAAGAATGTTTACAAAGAACAAACTCTAGTGTTCTGCTGAGTCACCTAATTAAACTTTTCAATTTCTCAAGCTGACAAAATGTATCAACCAGTATAGATGGCATTTATCCACCAAAAGAAAAATTATACTGTAAGAATTTACTCCATTTAGATATGTTTGAGGGTGGCAAATTGAAGGACTGCTCGAGCGGCATGAACTCTAGCTATGCCACTGCATGCTGGCCAACAATAAAATCAACTGCCAGTAACCAAGAGAGTAGCCTGTTGGTGGGGGTGAGATAAGTAGAGGTCAGATAATAACTAGATTGTCTTGAGAGCACTTTCTTCTTTAGCTCAAGGATTTCATGCTCACTGCTATACTCTTCACTGCAGGGTACACTGAATAGGCATGGAATTATAGTTGTAGATTAAAAAAAAAAAAAGTCCCACACCAACACAGAACCCATACACATGGGCACAGTCCTTGTGTATGTTGAAGGCATTCCTATTTTAAAAGATATCCCATTCTGAACTATCATGCCCCATATTCTTTACCATGTGATAGCTTGAGTTACGGATACTGACAATGATAAAAAATTTTCTTTCCTCTTGTGATTAATTTAGTCTAGTGGGGTTGATGTCAAAATATGGGTAGATTAAAAATTAGGATATTCTAAGTATTACAAAGGAAGGGACTAGGTATTGAGACAGATAATAACGGGGCCTCTCAGATGAAAACTTGGAGGTCTCTCTGACAGTGTGATATTTAAACAGGTCTGCAAAGAGTTCTGCCATCTGGAAAGTGAGTGTGTGCCAAATAGTGTGCTACAATTAACCATGAACACATTAAGCCACCTGTAAAACCCAAGAGCAGGTTTATGTCGTGATAAAGGCACCCTAAGAAATTTCAAAGTTTTTATTTAGCTTTATAACCTGTAAGATTTGTAATTTTGGCAGGAGAATCACTTTATAATGTTGGATTCCCTAGATGGCAACTAGAAGAAAGGCACAAAGAACACATTGTCCTGGGAAAGGTGAACCATTTCTTCTAGCAGAGAGGAACCTGGAAAATCTAAAACAGCACACCCAGAGATGAATGCTGTGTGGATTTCACTTACAGGTAGTTAACAGTTGGTGTGACAAGTATAAGCTATAATAAACACTGGCTTGCCCTGTATTATTGTTTGGGGGGTCACCAGGGGTCCTTCTCTAGACATACCTAGCCTCCATACACCTAGTACTTGATCTAGCACATGTGTGGTTTGGAAGGGACTCTGATCTAACACTGTCTGCCTCCTTCCAGGAGTCCATCTTCCTTTCTTTTCATCCCAGTCATTGCTTATGAGAGTAGCTGGGCCTAAGTACCTCTGTTCTGGACTCCTAATCACATACATGTGCACACATTTCTCCTTTTTCAGCTATTTTGAGAGCAGAGGTTGAGGCTGTTCATCTCTGTTACCACAGAGTTCAGCATAGAATCAGGCATAGAATATTTAATAAATATTTGATGACCTAAACAAAAATGACTGGACTGGATCCCTCAAACTGTGAATGTTAATCATAGAAAGAAACTGGCAGCGCAGGGGCCTGGGGTTCGATCCCCCCTTCCCCCCCAGAGGCCTGCAGTACCGGTCCCGCCCGTGGGGCGTGCTGAGATGGCAATTGAGATTGGGTGTGGTGGTGTGCCTGTAATCCCAGCTCTTGGGAAGCTATAAACAGGAGGATCAGTACAAGTAGGATCTAGTAGTGAGACCCTGAACACCTTGTAGATCCTTCCCTAAAAAAATACAAAAAAAGAAAGAAAGAAAGAAAGAAAGAAAGAAACTGGTAGAATGTTCTACATAAAGAAAGCTAAAGAGACAGGGCAGTAAAATTCAGTGGGTCATTCGTTATTGGATCCCAGACTAGAAAAAAAAAAAGCATCTATAAAGGACATTATTGCATCAACATTCAATCAACTATTGGAAATTCTAATATGGATTGTATAACTTTATCATATCATTTACATTAATATTTTATTTATATTAAATTTGAGAAATGTATTAATGTTAAATATTGGCATGGGGGATATGGCTCAACAGTGCAGCGCCTGCCTGGCAAGCAGAAAGTCCTGAGTTTGATTCCCAATTACCCTCCTCACAAAGATAAATATCTTAAGTACAATAATATTGTGCTCCTTATTCTTAGAAGATTATACACAAAAGTATTCAAGGATAAAGTCTCTCATTTAAAGTTAACTCTCAGATATATTAATAAAAAGTATATATTCACATCTGTCTATGTATATGCATACCCCCTCGCCCCTCAGGGCCTTCTTCATGCTAGGCAAGTACTCTACCACTACATCCCTACCCCCTGTAATTATTTTTAAAATTCTGATACAGGATCTCCTAAGGTGCCTCAGTTTCCAGAGTAGGTAGAATTACAATTGTGCTGCCACACCTGCCATATACTACGTACATTGCTACTTTATCCAGTCCAGAGAACAGAAGTGGTATCTACAAATGTTAAACTAGTAGAAGTGTATAGTCAGGCAGATAGGTAGGAGTAATAAGTAAAGACGCAAAAGGTAACCCAGAATACAGCTCTTGAACAGATCAAGCTCTTTGGCAAAGGACTAGACAAGTAATCAGAAAAATGTGTGTACTGATAAAAGATCAAAGGCAAAATATATGCTCAGTATGGCAGGCAGGTAAGAGAGAGGCTATGAAGCATAGAAGAATCAAAAGTCCAGAGAAGGACCTGGTTCGTCTGGAAAATGCTCATTTAGGAAAGCAGACAGGAACTAGGGTGAGTGTAAACAATGTGGTGAGTACTTGATATGAGAAAGCGAGTTAGTGAGCAGAGAAGGATAAAGAATTGGCTCAATCTGCCCAAAAACGGGGGTAGGGAAAGGTGGTGGCCAAGGTCAGAAAGTAATACCCCAATTCTCTGTGAAGAGTCTGGCTGAAGCTTGCTCCTCTTGCCTTGTAGCTGAATCAGAGAAATATGAACTGCAAATGAATTCCCAGGAAAGTTCATGACCCAATTTCAAACTACCTTCATGACTGCAGGCCCACAACATATATACCCCAACCAGTCTGAGTGCTGCCGCCAGTGTATCCTTTGCAGTTCTTAATTTAATGGTAGTATTCTAGTTAAGAATTTTGGGTTCCTAATTCTTTGAGAAATTTCTCTTTAGACTAGCAGCTACATTCATGGATACCCACCACCCCTCAGGTAACCTTGCTTTTAGAATCCCAGGTAGGCCAATTTTCATTGCTGATATGCAACTTCCTGCATGCCAATAGCTGGGCACATTTAACAAGTCCCTTTTGTCTGTATCAACTCTACCATAGCAGTGCAACATTCTAACTGCAGCTAAAAATGTCGTTTTCTGTTCTCAAATTCTAATGCTGAAAGAAAGTAATCTAGGCTGGCTGAGACGTTCCCTCTGAAGGAAAGAACCAGATGGGGGCATGGATACAGCTATAGCAACCAGGTAGTCTGATCCCCACAGCAGTATCTAGAATACAGGTATCTTTTTGGCCCTCTTGCAAGTAACATAAGCAGCGTTCATTTGGATGCAGAAGTGTAAATAGGGTGATGGGGACTGGGAGAGTAGGTACTTCCCCAAGCACATTCTTCAGAAGTAGCAATTATATTGGAAGTGCATCCTTTTAACTCTGATGAAAAGAGAATTGGGAATGCAACATGGAACATGTAGAGGGAGAAGGGCCAAGGGCACCTTTCAGACTATGCTTTCCCATGGGCACACAGCATAGCCCCACACTTGCAGCAGCTTCTCTGCTCCTCTCCTCAGGTCACAGTCCACAGATCTCTTTTGAGGCCCTTTCCTCCCTCTCACCAGAGACCTACCTTGCTATGGGTAGGGATGAGCTTTTCTCCTTAGCTCTGTGTCCTGTACCCCAGATGAAAGAAACTGAGTTTCATTTGCACTTCAGTCTCTCTTGGAAGTGCTTAGTCATTGACTGGCCACGTGGCATTCACCTTCCTGCTGTGGGTCTGGTATGGTAACTAAGAAAGTTATTTTTCATCCTAGCTGGAAACAGTAAGAACTTGAATTGACTTGCTAGACTGGCAGTGCTAGAAGAGTTAGGGCCATGTGCCAAAGCAAAGAATGGTTGGCCGTTCACTGGGGGGCAGATTTCTCAGTCTCTAGCCTGAGACTAAACCTTTCTGCTGGCAAAGGAGAGCTATGTTAGGCCTTGCTGCCAGAATCACTCTAAGATGTACTGTGACTTCAGGGTGACTTCAAAGGCTGTTGTGCTCTGAAAAGGGGAACCAAAAGCCAAGTTCACTAGGGATAAGGATCCAGAAGAAAGAAGACTAGTTCTAGAGAAAGAAGGAAAAAAATCCAGAAGACTGTGAAGATGACAGAGCCCAAAATGTCCTATGTGATGCAAAGGTTAAGGGACAGAGAGAAAATGAGATTTCTAGACAGTAGATACCAGCTAGCAGGTGTGGGCCCTTGCAGGTGCTGCTGCCAGCCCTGTCCCCCTCTGAACCCATGCCCCATCCCAGCTCCTACCTGGTAGGTACCTGTCGTGGCTGCGGCCGTATTCTGTGGCAGTGACTGATAAGTGAGTCTGTGTAAAGGGCTGGTTGCCAAACAGATTGTCACTATGAAGGTTGTGGCAGAGCTTCTCCAGGAAGCGGAGGACATAGGTGATGCTGTTGACTGCCGGGAGGTTGAGAGTATGTTGTTCCTGGTCAAATACAGCTGTGGAGTTAGGTAAACAGAGCCATGAATGTCAGCTGAGCAGTGCAGGGCAGCATAGCACAGGGCCAGAGGAGTTCAGCCCACTGCCTGTCTCAGGCTTACTGGGTTACACAAAAGCAGTCAGTGCCCAGGCTGCTTCCCTCCTTCCCTCCCTCCCCCCACTCCCTTTCTTTCTTCCCTCCCTTCCTCCCTTGAGGGCTTTGATTTTTGCCTCCTGCCAGAAAGGGCATGCAATAATGGGAGTGGCTAGGCTAAGTCTTTTGCAGCTGCAGGGCTCAGAATGATTTCACTTAACTTGTGAAAACAACTGTGAACATAATTCTATCTGCTCCATCATTTGGAAGGGCCTCCTCCAGGAAATCTGTTCCTTTAGGGTGTTATTTTCACACGAACTTCTCAAGAACAGAGGAGCAGAGCAGAAGAGGATAATACAGCTATTGCTAGCAATGGTATAGGTATACAATTTCCAAACTGCAAAAGGACACTACAGTTTTGGCAACATTTGGAATTATTTCATGCTTGGTTTTATTGTACTTATTATTTCTAGCAAAAATGGCAGCATAATTCTTTAGAAGCAAAAGGCCTGTAATTTCTGCCTCTGAAGGAGTGAGGAAATGAGAATTTAGGGAGCTGGGTTACTCTTAGGAACAGTTTCAGGGCAGAAGAGGAACTTTAGAGGGACAAAAGTGAAAGCAAGTAAAGAGGAGAAAGAAGGCCCATTCCTACAAAACGTTTTACAGAAGCAAAAGACAGCCAGAGGGAGTCTGGGCTTCAAAGGATACAGGAATTTGCCAGCAGATCTCAGCCTTCTAGAATAACTCCCTCCATGTCTGCCCCTGCCCTCTACATAGCCAATTACTCAAGTCTGGGCTCCTGTACATTCCTCTATTCTAACAGCTGTTACCTTTAGCTGTTTAGTTTTTTTGTTTTTTCACCAGAGTAGACATGAGCCTGTCATCTTCTCTTCCTTTCTCACCAGTGTCTGGCAACAACCTCTGACATATGGTGAGGACTCAATAAATGCTCATTAAAACCATCATTTGGTGATTTATCAGGCTTTCTATGTCAGCTATGTTTCTTGAACCTGGTTATGGCAACTTGTTAGGAGAGAGGGCAGGGAAATAATGAATAGCATTGCTGTTAAGATTGGAAGGTTGTAGGTTGAACTTTCATAGGTTTGATAGGTAAAAGAAATCTGGATTTAAGAAAATCAAAACAGAAGGAGGGCATAGCAGAAAAAGTGAGTATTTTCAGTGAGAGCCAAAAACAATGTACTCTTGAATTAAACCCTTCGCAGGAAAGAAATAGGGTATCCTACTTCCCTTTTTACCCTGAGATTCAGAGCCCTTGTTCAGGGTCTGGCTTAGGCCCAGAAAAGCTACTGCATAAACGAATAAAGGAAGAGATTAGGAATTTCCGAAACCAGTGGGGGAGGGCATAGCAGTCTGAAGGAATTCTCTGGTACAACACAGCCTGTCTCAATTCCTCCTTCTAGAATGCCATAAAACCATAAACTCATGGATAGGACAGAAATCTTTTTAGAGGCTCAGGTAGTCTGCTTGGATATTAGCAGAGATATGTAAAAGGCTCAAAAGAGCTCAGGAGCTGGAAATGAGGGCTCTTTGAGGAACAGAATACTTTCATATTTGTGAATTAGCAAACAGGATGCCTTGTCAGAATCAGTCAACTGAGAAGGCTTGCCCCTCTGAGTAGGAGGTCACACCAGCCCAAGGGCGCTCACCTGAGATGACCTCACCACCATGGCCCTGTTTGAGGAAGCTGAAGACGGTTTTCTGGTGGTAAGCACAGTCAATGCAAGCCTGGACTGCTTGCTGCAACACCACAGAGGCACGGGCTGGCCCAAAGTGGTCAGGAAGCTTCTGGACCTTCTTTTTATCCAAGTGGGGGCCTGTGCTGCCGCTCTTGTTCAAGTAGATACAGACTATAGGAGACAAAGAATCCAAGAAATTTACAGCATATCTGGCTCAGAGAAGTCAGAGAATAGTACACCCTGTGGTTTGGTCCCTGCCAGGACTCCCAGGATTTAAGCTGTTGAAACCCTGGAGGTTAAAGGGTGGGGACCCAGAAAAGGCTGTGTCATTGTTTCCAGCCCAAACTGCATGAACAAGGGCCCTGGGAACACAGTCTACTTAGAAAGCAGCTCAGCCCAAAAGCTAAGTAAGTAATTGGCATTTTATCTTTTGTGCCCTGAAATCTGAATCATTTTCCCGGTATATACTTTCACTTTTTGTACTTGGTTGCCTCTTATATTCTTTGTGCCTCACATCTTATATAGTAAGGAGTTATAGGGCTGTGGGAACATTAGCTTGTATATATGCTAGCACTGGATACAGAATCATCACACCACTGATCACTTGCCTAGATTTCTGTTCTTGGCCTAAGAGTTGCTTTGTTATCTTCTACATAACACTTAATCCCAAAGAAAGTAGTGAAAAGAAAAAACAAAACAAACCAAAAAACAAGATCAGAAAGGCCCTGCAGGCCCTACATATATTTGTTTATTTCTGCAGTCCTCCTATCAAGGCAACTGGCACTCTCCTGTTGCTGCCCTGAACCTGGCCCTGTGTGGAGGATAAAGGAAACTGAGGCTTCTCTAAATGAGGCTGCTTCCTTTGGCTCTTGCAGAGGACAACAGCCTGGTCAGAAGTGTCATTTTCTTGTCTGATCATTTTCCAGGCTCCTACTGGGCAGACAGTACTGTTCTCACCCTGCTTTGCTACAAAACATAGAAAGGAGACTGCATCCTTCTTGTCTTTCTTGTGTCTCAGGTCCATCGTCTGTGAGAGGGGTTGAGCTAGACAGATGCTCTCGGAGAAATTGCTGCCTCCATAGTTCTAATCTATGGAGAAGTGATATGGAGAGAGAAAATGGAAAATGCAAATCAAGTAGGGGCTGGATAAGGGAAGTAATGGAGAAAACGAAAATAATAAAAGCAAATGAGACGAACTCAACTTATATATTTAATTATGTTCTTTCCTGAAACTTTTTGTTTTTTAAAGACAGGATCTTGCTATGTAGTACAGGCTGGCCTTGAACTCAATATGTAGCTGTCCTTGGACTTACAGTGATCCTCCTGTTTCAGCCTCCTGAGCACTGGCATTATAGGTATGGGCCAGCACACCTAGCTCTCTAGAAGCTTTCTAAAATGAGCCAGCTAATTAAAAAAAAAAAAAAGGAAACAACAGTAAAATTTTGGAGTCTGGAAAGCAAACTGGAAAAGCAGTGACTTTGATAGATTCAAGAAAGCTGAGTGGGGAATAATGAGAACCCAATTCCTCCTCCTAATTCTTTTTTTTTTTTTTGGCAGGACTGGGGATTGAACTCAGGCCCCTGTGCTTGCCAGGCAAGCGCTTATTCCACTGAGCCATCTC
>NDGM010050751.1:0-13263 GCA_002564305.1 Octomys mimax | reverse complement strand
TTTTTTCTTTTTAACACATAAATGATAACATACCATTCTGAGCCTAGGTAGCAAAGTGTCTTGGAGATCACCACTCATCACTGGGTGAGGTGTTTACACATGTCACTGAATGCAGAAACCATAAATTATTCAGTCATGGGCTGGGGAGATAGCTCAGCAGTCTAAGTACCTGCCTGGCCAGCACAAGGACCTGGGTTCGATCCCCGATACCACATGCTGTGCAGGTCCTGGAACCTGGGGTGTGCTGTGCCAGCCACTGAAACTGGGCAGTCCCAGCTGGGGAGGCTGAGGCAGGATCACTACAGGTCCGAGCTGCATAGTGAGACCCTGTACTAAATAAATAAATAAATAAATAAGTAAATTTTTTTTTCAGTACTGGGGATTATGTTCGATCCCCTGTGCTTGTCAGGCAGGCACTTAAGCTACTGAGCTATATCCCCAGCCCAGAATAAATAAATTAAAAAAAAATTATTTAATCAGTCCTCTGTTGGTGAGCATTAGATTGTTCCCAGTCTTGTGCTGGGAGGAACTCCCTTGTAATCCATCCTTTTGCATACCTGATCATTGAGCCCAAGCCCTTTACACAGAACTTCATTCTTAGCCCTTCTATTTTTTATTTTGAAATGGGGTCTCACTAGTACTTATACTACCCAGCGGGCTCAGCCTTGTGATTCCAGCCTCCCAAGTGGCCAGAATTCTAGGCGGCCCCTGCACACACATTTTTCTTGGGGGGTGCTTTCCTAGTTGTAGCTTGGGGGATTAGCATATTTGGGCCGCTGGACAGCCACGTCTGTCCTTCCATCCCAGGAAGAGATGTGACCGCTCAGGGCCTTTTGGCTCCCAGGCTCCACAGTGAGAGGTGACCCAGCTCCAGGTCCATTGCAAGCCCTCCACTGTGAAAACACCAGGCTTGAAACTTCTGGGATCTGTGATTCTGGAGATCATTTAAAGAACTTAGCTTTTACTGACAGAGGCTACCAAGTCCAATAAAGGCAACAGTCCCAGTGCAAACAAACAAGCCACTGAAGCTGACCCAGGACAAAGGGGCCACCGTGGAATGGATTCTAATTAAATGCTCACTCTCACCCCACCCTACCCCAGGCCATTAACCCCACAGAGACCCAAGCGGACAAACCTAAACAATACAGTGCTGCAATATAAATGAAACGTCCTTTCAAATTATAGAACATGGCTTGACACAGAGCAGCTGGTATTGTGACCAGGTATCCAAGGAGGGAAGGGTCCAAGACTGCCTCTCTCGTTCCCAGTGAGTTCCCTTCTAATTCAGTGATCCAAGAACCATTTCTCAAAGGACTGGGCCCACTGGATATCCATGCTCCCTGAAAGGAAACAACTTCTAAGCATCAGTCCAAGGCCCCATCATCGCCTACTGCACTTTGCTAGTGTCCCTGGAGGACCTGGGCTGGGGGTAGTTGCTGTCCCCACCCCCAGTATCCACGCCCTCTCCTGCCTGGCAATGCATCGGCTCTGTTGTCTGTCAACACTGACACAAACCTCACCCTTCTTCCCCATTCTGGGCCTCACCGCTTTGTTACAGTCCCCTGTGGTCACTCCTGACTTGGCATCTGGTCCCAGAAATGTCTGGCCATAGAGGAAGGGGCCTGGATGCGGGGAGAATCCTGGGCTAGGGGTTCCCAGAGCAGGGGAGCGGCTTTCTGTCCACACCTGATAAGGCTGTCGCCAGAGATGAGGTCAGACCCCAGCAAGCAGCCAGCCAGGCACTGGGACAGATAACCTGAGGGTGCTAGGGGTCCTTCACAGGCTCTCTGGAAAGAAAATACCTGCCTGAGCAGAATAGCAAACTCTAGGGACAAAGAGGTAAGGAGCAGGGAGTGGGAGGGGCTACCTGGAATGCAGCACTGGGAGGCTTAGCCAGGGACCACCACAGGCTGTCTGTCTGTCGTCTGCCTACAGTCGCTACCTTTATCTCCAAAGTGACAGGCAACCAGGAGAATTTTATCTGTCGCTTCCTGTACCTCAGATACTTCAGTTATTGAAGTTGGCCACTGCCATGGCTTTATTTACTCCCTGTCTAGATCCCTCACTCCTGAGGAGAATGGGAGGCCTCACAACCTTCATCAACCTTTTTGCTTAAAAAAAAAAATAGATCTTTAATACATATTGTCAGCACATGGCTTAAAAAAATTAATGGCTGTACTTCTGGGGGTGAAATTTAGTTTGGCCCAAAATCACGGCTGCCAATGTCTGAGCATCCGCTGCGCAGCAGACTCACTCACACCCTGCCTAATTGAGCCTCTCTGCAGGGTGGGCGCTGCCTCCATTAATCCTCTCTGCAGGGGAGGGATTGCCTTCAGTTGGTGGTGGGGGAGAAAATGAAGTCTTACGCTGAGAATTGTGTTCGGGCTCTTGTGATTTCCAAGAGGCTGAGCTGGGGTTGAAATCCTGTTTGCAGGCCTGAGAGTTGAAGCTCCTTTCCTTCAGCACCGGATGCTGCTTCCAGACTGAGGAGGAAAAGCCTTAAGGTCTGAAGCAGAGCCCGGCTAGGGGACCGGAACTTGCTGCCTCCTGCTCATCTCTCATGCTGGGGAGCCTATGAACCGCACCAGTGTCTTCTCCAACTGTCACCTAAAGGGCAAGCGTTCACAGACCCCTGTGAGAAGTCTGGGGCAGGGACAGCGGAAGGCTGGGTTTGCGCATATCAGCCTCTTTGGGGAGGCTCACTGCTGGTCCAAAATTCCTTAGTTCTTTTCTTGTTGCTGAGACAAAACACCAGACAACCAAAGTTCAAGGAGGACAGGTTTATTTAGCTCAGTGTGTAGAGGTTTCAGCCCATGACCAGCTGGCTCCAAGGCAGGGCGGATGGCAGAGGGACACTGCAGAGGGAAAACAGTTAGTGGTGGGCAGAATGTGGCAAAGCCAGCACGGGCCCTTAGCAGCTTTTTTCTGCCCTTTTTTTAATACTCTATCTAGGCTACGTGCATTAGGGAGACGCCAAGCCTATCAGTGGACTGGCTTAGTAATCACCCAACTTACATGAAGCACACTTAATCCTGGCATTGCCCCATGAATCAGGCACACACTCTAGGTTCAGCATACTCTAAAAAAGCCCCACTCATGACCACATGAGGTTTTGAGGGGACATGTGGACACAAGCCCTAACACAGACTGGTGCAGGCACCTGTCCTACTCACCTGGCATGCGTTGTGCCTAAGTGTGGTCACAGAGACAGGGGCTCTTGCAAATGTTGCCCGGGTTTGTTGTTGTTTTTCCCAGTACTAAGGTTTGAACTCAGGACCTTTACACTGAACGGAACCCTGAGTCTTTTTAATTTTTATTCAGACAAGGTCTTGATAGGTTGCTAAGTTGCCCAGGCGAAACTTGAACTTACGATCCTCCAGCCTCAGCCTCCCAGCATGCCAGTATTACAGATCTGCACCATGAAGCCAAGCTTGGGTATTTCTACTGGCACTAAAATGATAATGATGATAACAAACTGTTAGATTCTTTCTCTTTTTCTAATTCTATAAATCTCATAACTGTATAAGAGACTGTGGGCAAGTTGAGCAAGTTGTTTAACCTTCCAAGCTTCATATTTTCACTTTTAAAAGGGAATACTAACTGTAATATGTTATAAAGTCCAGTGGGTAGCATAGCATTTGGGACATAGAAGGGCTTCAACAAATGTACTGTGCTGAAATAAATGAAATACAGGGATTGTACTACCCCTGCATCCTCTGCAGCATGCACCATATTCTGGACTTGGGTATGATTAATGAATATTTGTGATGGTTAGGTCTGCCTTTATAATTGAGAATGAGGACTTACCCCATATAAAAACATTAGATCTACTTAACCATGGAGAAACTCCCATTAAGAGAGCCGGTGATTTACTGCACAGACCCATGGGGAGTTGTGGTATTGGAATTAATAATAAAGATCTGCTAATTCTCTGCCTTTGCCCAGGCTGCCTTCCAAGATGTGATGTGGAATCCTGCTGTTCCTGTTCCAGATAAATCAATGATAATCTTCAACCCAGTGAGGGGCACATCATGAGGACAGACTCCTGTGTCAACGGGACTGCTAAAATCAGATTTCCCGGAACCCATTCCCGAGCAGCTTTGCATTGGCCAGATTGCCTGCTGAGCCTGAAATGTGGCACGCATGGGGTGACCCCGACTTGGTCGTTGCCCTGAATGTCTTTGCCTTTAAGCCATCGCTGACATTTCCAAGTCACCCGGTGGGACGGGGCTTCAGTTTCTACATTTCCACTAATGGCCACTGGCTAGATCCTGCCAGCTTGCTGTGCGCCACTCACCTCCCAGCCCTGGCTCTGCCCTGGGCAGAGCAGGCCAGGGAAGGGACAGGGAGAGTGGGATGCACCCGCCCTCTGAGACCCCACGCCTCGCTCTGCCTTCCTTGGTGCCTCCTCTGGGGCACGTTTTAGAATTTTTCCTCTGATTTGCTTACTCATCCATTTGTTTATTCCTTTACTTGCACATCTTCTTGTTAACAATACACAATGGAGCCCCTGTTGCAAGGCAAGTGCATGCTGGCTGTCAGGGTGCACAGTGGAAAGAGATTTGGCTGTGGCCTTCTGGGAGCTGGATGCTGGCAGAGAGCACAGACACGGATCTAGATGCTGCTCCCTTCCCCAAATGCTGAATGGGTGTTTCTAGTTGGGAGACCTCTGAGTAATCTTTTTCTTTTTGTTTATCTATGCTTCTCAATTTTCCTTTAATGAGCACACATTAGCATTTACATAAGAAACATTTTTCAGAAGGCTAGGACCCAGGGAACAGGGGCTAAGTGCACTGGGAGGCACGGATGGAAATTGTGGGGAGGTGGCCACGGGGAGCTGGAAAGGCCTTCGGAGAAGGTCAACGTTGAGTCAGGTCCGAGGTCACAGTGAGACCTCGAGAGGTAGCCATGGGACTGTCAGCTCAGCACTTCTCTCCTCTTCTCTGAAAATCTCCTCTCCCCCTCCAAGCACTGGCCAGGTCTGGCCTTGCATAGCTTCTGAGATCAGATGCGTTCAGAGGGCCATAGCCATTGCCTGGAAATCTCTTTTGGCATCCTATACAGGGCTGCCTGGCTTGACCTTGTCTTTGCTTCTCTTTGTCACCATGGCAGCACCTGGCCACGCATGGTCACGTTGATCCTTACAAAGATGTTAAATTCAGGAGCTGTGAGGCTGTGCGTGTGCCCTGTGTCACCTGCAATGTGGAGGCAATCAGCATGATCGCAGAGAGAATGCAGTGGGCCACTAGAGAGGAAGAGACCAGCAGCGGGGAGGGGCAGAGCGCCGGGGAACTGGAGCCTGACTCCACTTCTGGCGTCTCTGCTGCTCTCAGTTCACCCTGGCTCATGAGAGCTGTGCTCTGAGCGCGCTGCCACCGTGCTCACCACCTGCTCCTGTACACTGGGGACCAAAGCTAAGGCCTTGCCCTCATGCCAGGCAACAGCTTTGCCACTGAGCTTCATACCATCCCCTTGATTTTTAAAATTTATTTTCGGACAGAGACTTGCTAAGTCTCCCAGATTGACCTTCAACTCGTAGCCCTCTGCCTCAGCCTCCTGAGTAGCTGGGATCAGAGGCATGGGCACTGTGCCTGCCAGTGTACCTTCCTGAACACTGTTGTGGCAAAGTGAAGAACGACAGGGAGGAGCAAAGGCTCTACGCTCAGAGCAGCTGGCCCTGGCCTTGGGTGGGGGTGTGGAATGAGCGCAGGTTAGTGGGAGCGGCCCCTGGAGAGGGAGGCGCTGCCGACTGTTAAAAATCCAAATGCTGGCATGTCTAGAAAACCATTCAGGTTTATTTATAATGTTGTAAAGCTGAACTGTTGAAACTTGCTCACCAAAACATTTTTGCTTAGATTTATGCTTCCCATCCTGTTTGTAAGAAAGATTCACACACATGAGACTGGAAAAGCCACCATTTCTGGTGGACAACCATATACTTAGGTACATTTTGACTCTGCAGAAAGAAAAGTTTTAACATTCAGAACTGACAATATCAGGAAAAAGAGAAAAAAAAATATATAGTGTTTCCATCATATTGCTTTTATTTTGTTTTGATTCAGGGTCTTGCTTTGTAGTTCAGTCTGGTCTTGAATTCACTATGTATTCTGGCTAGCCTTGAACTCATGGTCATCTTCCATCTCAGCTTTCTGAGTGCTGGGACTATAGGTGTGTGTCCCAACCCCACCTTACCACAGGGTTTTATTATGTAGCCTAGGCTGGCCTTGAACTCACAGAGACCCTCTTGCCTCAGCCTCCTTGGGTGCTGGAATTTCAGGCTTACACCGTTACCCAGCTTTGTAGTGGATTCCTCAGTATGTTCTTCATGTATGCAGCATGCTAGTTGAATATCTTTTGGGCATAACTGTTACACGTTTGGCATGGACAGTGCACAGGTTGACCAACCAAATAGGCCACACATGCTACTCACGAAGCACCAGCTACAGTCTGGAAGCACAACTCTGTTTGAAGTTTTGAGCAATTTCTTGCACCGCCACAAGCTGGAAAGGGTATTTTGGATTCAGTAGCTTAGTGGACTCCCAGTAAGGTCCAACTTCAGGAGAGCCACAGTACCAGGGCTCTGAGGGTGAGTTTTCTTTATCTCTCCAGTAGAGGTCGCACCTTGTGAATGCTCTCTGTAGCCAGTTGTTTCCTGGGTGCTTTTTACTGGTTGCTCTGCAGTCAGTCTGCTCTGTACAGCAGTGGAAGAAAGCCTGCTTCCTCTCGTTCTCTTTTAGGAGAACTCAGCGAGCTAAATGAAATCTAGCTGGACATATGGAGTGCTCTCTTCCAGGGGCCACTGGAGGGCAGGAGCACAGGCCTTTCTCCCCGTTCTCCTCTGCTGCAGCTTGCGCTAGATTTCAGCCCTTCTCCAGGATCTGATGCTCCCCTGAGCTGTCAGGTCCCCACATTGTTTCACTACATTTACCCTCTTGTTCTTAACCTCCCTTAGCAGAGCCACCAGACTTAGCTCCCAGGGAGAAAAAGGAGGGTGCATTTAGGGACTCTTTGGTTTCTGATCTTCTTTCTTTGGACTGTGGGTTAGAGAAAGTAGATCAGCTCGGGAGCTGCTCAGAGACCTTTGGTCTCGCAGACTGGGAGAAGCCTGAGCAGTGAAGGGGGCGCAAGACGCAGCCCTCAGTGCCTGAATCTTGCCTCTGGCTTGCTGAGTTCCTGCCAAAAAAGAAGGAGAGCAAGGAGGCCGTCCTGCCACGGTTTCCAGGAGCTATGTGAATCTGTGCGGTTGGTGTTCCCCTCTTCCAGAGATGTGCTCATGAGCCACAACACCCTGGGAACAGGAGGAAACCAACCACATGGCATCAAATAGTTTCTTGGAAAAGGTCATTTTCTGAAAGCATTTGGAGGGGGTGACCACCTCAGAAGAAAGCAGGAAAGCCAGAGCCACAGAACTCAGATCTGAGTTCATGCCTCCAGCCCGCTTGTTTTACAGATGTTCCAAGTAAGCCGAGGGCACGCAGCTAGAATCTGGGCCAGGGATGAATTCAGCCAGGCCACATCCTGACAACTGGCACTAAATACTAATGTCAGTCCCTCCTCTTCTGCCCCAGGTTCAGCTTCATGAGCAGAAACATGCCCAGGGAGAATGCTTGGGGACAGGCTGCTGCACAGGTCAAGCATTGTGCCTCAGGCCTCAGCACACATGCTCAGCCCAGATCGATAAGCCTGACTGCATCTCTCTGCCTGAGACAGGAAACCATGTGGACACACAGGTGAAACAGCAGGCCCCATGGGCTGCTTCTGCTTTTTCATCACTGGTTACCTTAGCAACAGCATCTGCACCAGGATCGAAGAGGGAGCAAAGCACCCCTACCACTGCCTCCAAGGGCAGGTGACAGGCCTGGGGAAGATCCAGCCCGGAGTCAGGAGGCCGCACCATTGCTTTCACTCAGCTGGCCACTGGCTGCTGCCCCCAGCAGCCACCTTGCCCTCTATACCTGTTCTGGGGCTGAAGACTTGGTAGCTGCTCAGGGAACCTGAAGAGCGCAGTCTTGTTTCTACTCTAGATGACCCTGGCACAGAAACTCCATGGGGAGGCAGCTGCTCTTCAAGCCCGTCTTCTGTGCCTTAAGTTTTACTTCCCCACTGTGACATAGAGTGCATTTGCTGACCAAGCAGATGACTGAGGTCCAAAGAGCCAAGTACGTGGCGTGCCTGGCCTGTGCAGGATGGATATTTCCACAGCAGGAGTAGGAGGTAAGCTTGGCTTTGGTCCTTGAAAAAAGAAATTGAGGTAGTAAAAAATAATTATGAGCAGCTCAACTCTACTGTGTCATCTGTGTAATACCTTCAGTGTGGTCTTTGAAACTTTTAGGGAACTTTCATATTTGTTCTTCTGTCATTTTTAACGATTTTGCAGTGCTCCCTAGGGAGCACTTGAGCTCAGGGCCTCTTGTACACCAGGGCAGGGCGCTCCCACTCAGCACCAGCCCAGCTGCTGTCACGTTCTGAGCGCCATCCAGGAAGTAGGCAGAACAGACACTGCTACTTCCATATTGCAGCGGAGGACACAGAATCATGGAGAGGTTGAAGACTGGGCTTTTGGGCAATGGTCCAGCAAGCCCTGGGTTTTGTGCCTTTTGCCTCCTGAGGCCAGGAGCTTTCAGGTGGGTATGACTCATGAGAGCTATTATGAAGCAGGACCATGGTGGGTCACGAGGCTTGAGCTTAATATTTATTAGAGCACTGTGAAGAAAAAGAAAAGGTTAATTCATTTAAGAAGTAATTTTATTGAGCACCTACTTTGCCAGGCACTAAGCTAGGAAGACTCAAGAAGGAACAAGATATTGTCTCTACTCGCAAGCAGCTCAATCTATTAGACATCCTCTCTAACTTAATTAAATCTCCCACTTTGGCAAGGGATAGAATCATCAACATGGGGTCCTCAAAAGTGACAGCCTCCACACTTCAGCCATTTTTTTTTATGTCCCAACAGAATTCTATGGGCAACCCGGGAGAAAATGTACTTCTGCCATTGGGTTAAGATAACCAGGAAAAGGGGGCAGAGATGGAACAGCTTTAAGTGAATGCTGACTAGACTGTGGGAAGGTGCGAAGGCCACGTGATGTGGCACAGAAGGGCTTCTAGGAAAGGAGCTGCGAATGGTGAAGAAAGGCTGGGAGGGGGCAGGGAGCTGGAGCAGTGGCCAGGCCCAAGCCAGGGCTGGAGGGAAGCCCAGGGGCCACCCTTTGAACACTCACAGCCATTCTAGTCTGGGTTCCGCGGATGGGGGTGTGTGGGCTGTACTCCCCACGCTGATATGGTTGCATTTTAAGGGAAAAAGAGGCTTACAACTCCAAACCAGCTTGACAGGGATTCCTGACATTGCAGCCTGAGAAAATCTTTTGCATTTGACCTCTTTCCTAGGCAGGACCCAATCCTTCCTGATTATTTGGACAGAAAAATATTCAAAGATCTTTTGGAATTCCTTAAAGCAGCTTTTATCACTCAGGGAGGGGTCAAATTTCTGCAAGAAGGACCTAAACTCCCCAGGCCACAGTGACACAGTTTTCATTTACCCAAACCACCTCCATCTCAGTTTTCTCCTTTTCTCTGCAGTATTTGTAGCCCCAACTCATGCTGTGGGTTTAGTGCCACCATCCTGCAGATGTGAGCAGAGCAGATTCAGAAAAGCCCCCAAGCCAGTAAGCTCAGAGTACAAGCAGGGTACTGGAGGACAAGTTAAGACCAGCATGGGTTAGGTTGAATATGTTAGGCTGTGAGCCGCAGCACAGGGAAAGAAGTTGTTTTGCTTTTTAAGATGGACTTTACAGAAAAAAAAGATCAGCTTTATATTAGTCTATCCTTAAAACAGCAACAAAGAATGTTATAAGAGCCAGACAGGTGAAGTTGAATTATCCTCATGTTAAAAATGTAGAAAATGACACATCAGACTTGGAAGAGGATGAGGAATAATCTGGCTCACTGACTTTATTCTTCAATGAAGAGTCCGAGGGGCTGGGGATGCAACTCACTGGTAGAGCACTTGCCTAGCATGCACACGACCATGGGTTAGATCCTCAGCCTCACAAAAAAATAAATAAATAAAAATTTAAAACTCAAGGCTGCAATCACAATAAGTATGGTTGGCTACCAGTTGGTGACTTTGCACTGAGAGCCCAGTGTTGGGTAAGGATTTGGAATTAGTTTGGAGGGCTGTCATAACAAAGTCCACACACCGTGTGGTTTGGGTAGCAGAATTTTATTGTCCTACTGTCCTGGAGGCCAGGAGACCACAATTGGTGGATTGGTAGGATCACCTCCTTTTGAAGAGAAAGGTCAGTCCCATACCCCTGTCTCCTGGCTTCCAGGGCTAGTGAGTACTGTGTGGCGGTCCTTCGTTATAAAAGCATCAGTCTCTGCCCTCTCCCTGTGTGCATGATTATGTCTGAATTTCTCCCTGTCATGAGGACTCCAGCTGTAGCAGATCAGGGTCAACTCTAACAACTTCATCTTTACTATTTATATCTGCAGTGGTGTTATTTCAGAATGAAGTTTTTATTTTGAAATGCTGAGGCTAGGAGCTTCAACATTCAACCCATAACAAAAGTCAACCTATAACGTATCTGATCCTCACAGTAGGGTGTGATCTGCCTCCTGCTCAGGTCAGGCTCAGCGGGGCAGGCGGCCCAGAGGTGCCCTGCCAGATGGGCACGAGCAACATGAACTCCAGGGCCATATGACCTGGGTAGGGAGTGCAGCCCTCCTCTGATGAGTTCTCAAATGTGGCAATTTGTTTACACTCCTGGGACCTAGTTTCTTCATTTCTAAGACGGAGACAATTGGGTTGACAATTTCAAAATCTTCAAAGCTCTGAATACCAAAACTTAAACTTATAACTCATCCAACAGCAAAACCTGGCTTGAAATAAGAATAAGCATAATTGACACAATCTTGTCTTTTGACCCCCATGCCCCACACTCCCTCCAGCACTGGGGGTTGAACCAGGGGCTTGCATCTGTTAGGCAGTCTTGCTACCACTGAGCTGGTGCATCACTCGTCCTTATCATTTTTATTTTGAGATTTAGTCTTGTTAAATTGCCCACATTAGCTTTCAGCTTTTGAGCTTCTTGCCTTACTCTCCTGAGTAGCTGGAATTACAAGCATGTATCACCGTGCCTGGCAACATTCTTAAATTAACACAAGCCTACCTATGTCTACCTCTTATAGACATAGGAGCTCTTTGGTTACAGGATACTGTTGCAGATGCCACAGCATGTACTATAGACATTCTGATCTACCAAGCACTACTGGCCCCAAGGGTTTGAATAAGGGATTATGAACCCTCAACATATATGTTACAGGGCAGCAATGAGGATGAAATGAGTTAATAGGCGTACAGTGCCTAGAATAGTACATGGCACATCATAAACATTGCGTCCATGTTAAGTAGAACAATAACTCCTGTCTGCAGTAAGAGACAAAGACTCTGGCCTTTGAGCACAGGAATCTCTGACATCTGATGCTCTCTGTGCAGATCGTGTGACTCCCATCTGGGGCTCACCTCCCTTGGTCTACATGCCAACCTTGTTGTATGTTATATTGAAGAAATCTCTACTTTCTGAGATGTTTGTTGAGTAAAGTCAGGTACTGAATTTGTATTAGTCTTCTCTGACTGCTGTAACACAATATTACAAACTGCATGATTAAACAACAGAAATTTATTTTCTTGCAGTTCTGGAGGCTAGAGGTCTAAGGTCCAGGTGGTAGTGGGATTGTTTTCTTTTGAAGCCTCCTCTCCTTGGCTTGCAGATGGCTGTTTTTGCATGGTCTTCCTGTTGGAGTCTTAGGGCAACAGCCCATCTCTAGGACTCCCATCAAGCCAGAGTCCACTGCCATTGGTCTCCTGTAATGCCAATCAAGGAGATGGTAACAGGAAAGGAGCTTTAATCAGCATGGTCATGCTGGGAAGCACAGAGAGGTTCGAGGTCTATCTTGGAGAGGCTGATAGAAATTTGGGGATTTACAGAAGAGGGAAACAAAGGTAAGGGTGGGGGCTCTGCATAGCACAGGTAATGCTAGCCAAGGCCCTGGGCTGGTAGATCTGTATCTTAGGACCAGTTCTTCAAGAGCCACCATGGCTTGAGGGGACAATTAAGCTCCCATCATGAGATGGTGGCTCCTGTCTTGGGGGCAGCCTCTGCTTCACTTGGGGGATGATAACATCCCAGACTTATCCTCAGGGTTCTGCTTTGCCTGGAATCTGAGGTGTTCACAGTTTAGGGTCATGACTCAGGACTGCTAGACATTTCCCTCATGGTAGATCTGGAACTGGAGAGAGGACCTGGTAACTAGACTCAGAAATCCCTGAAAATGACTTTGATTACTTTTATCTTGCTATCTTTAATCATGTGGGGCGTGAGACAGGTTAGGCAAATTTAGGGATAATAAATTGTGTCATATGGACACTCTTTTAGTGATGAACAGGTGTATGCACAGAGCTGATCAGGGATCTGACCCAAAGTTTTAAGGTAACATAGGAGACATAAGATGAAGGCAGAAAGACCAAGCTTTATCCTACTTTTAGTTACTCATTGGGCATCTACAGTCCTGGCTTCTAAGGCCCTGTTACATTCCCTGTATGTGTGCCTGTGTTGGAATCATCTTTTCTTTCTTTCTTTCTTTTTTTTTTTTTTTTCTTGAGACAGGATCTCACTATGTGGTTCAGGGTGGCCTTGAATGACCTTTGTAGCCCAGCCTGGCCTTGAGCTCACAACTCTTTTCCTGACTCAGCCTTTTACATGAGGGATTACTTACAGGTGTTCAACACCCTTCCTGGCTTCAGCTCTTCTTTTTAATGATACCAGTGATATTGGATCAGCGCCGACTGGTAATGACTTCACTTTAGCTTAATTACATCTTTCAAGCCCCGATTTCCAAATAAAGTCACATCGAACTGGAAGTAGGGCTTCAATATATGAATGTGATAGGGCACAATTTAGCTCATAACATTATTTTTTGAAATTGGGTAATTTACTACTTCTATCAGATGTGTCTCTCATGCCTGCTGATGAGTCTCTGCACTGGAGTTTTTCAAAGTGTGGTCCAGGACCACCTGCAACCAAACTACTTGGGCCTTTAATAAAAATAAGCCTGCTCCAAACCTGAGCCAGAATCTGGGGGAGGCAACATGAGGTTGTGCTATGGAGCTTGCTTGCTTTTCAGATTCATATACAAGTTTAGTTTTATTTATTTATTTATTTATTTGTGTGTGTGTGTGTGTGTGTGTGGCCAGCTCAGCCCACC